>JAMKCH010018252.1:0-64815 GCA_023653785.1 Ophioderma brevispina
AAATCGTTCATTTGTTAAGAGATGGCGCTGTCTTTTTGTAAGCTATTTGTCTTTTAGTCGAGCTACTAGTTAACTTCTTTTTTTTTCTATTCAATTTTATCTCAAAACCACTCCTACTATGGCTATAACAGTTTGGTTTAAAGGTTGAATGACCTGATCATGATCCAATTTTCTGTTTGCTCACAGTACGCCATATCCGCCAAAACATATGATTGCAATTTTTTTATACTCAAATCATAACCATCATCGACATAAAAAAATTACAACATTTTCTACTGGTCTTGTTATGAGCAAGAAGAAAACACTATAATATGACATGACTTCTGAATTCCTAGTCCTTCTTGTTATCGTATTTCTGAATGAGCTTGGGATTTAATTGAGAGCGTTAACGCCAGCATGATTATGGGACCCACTGGTAGCGAGTAGAGACGGGTCTGCCTATCAGTAGATTACTACATTGTGAAGTCCTGTGGTACGTTCGCATATCGTGCGTCTGCCGTTATGCAGAGATTATCGGCTACATGACGACTCAAATTATCCACAAATGCATCATTGAGAAATTTCTATTAATATTGTTCAAAATTGCATACATATCTTGAATTGAAATAAGTTGTGCATTAAATTGCTGTTATATTCAGTTGCGATTCACAAAAAGCTACAATTTATTACAGTAATGAAAAATTAAGCGATTTCAAGTTACCTTAATTCGGCGTTCGTCGGTTGGTTATTTTCCTTAGGAGAATCACTCACAACATTTTCTAACGGTTCTTAACAATAATTTCGAAAGCCATTTTAGAAAATGTCCACATCCTGTATGCAAGCAGATTCAGACAATAAGTGACAATACCCAAAACGAAAAAGAAGACAATTTTTCAATTTCTTTTGAAGCAGTTTGCCCCTCTTGAAACCTCAAATGTCTACAACGTGTGCAAAACTCCAAAAAGATAAAAAATAAAACGGAAAAGGCGAATACGTGGGATAGAACGGCATTTTCTTTATTAAGTTTTTTAAGAGAAAATCGAAAACATCGTCAAAATTGTTTAGTCCGCGGGCACTTGTTCTAGAATTCAAATTCCATTTTATAGAAAGCATTTCACGTTTATTATTAATACGCAACACAAAACTTTTGCGGCGTTGATGGAAGGCACTTCACGTGTGAAATTGATTCTGATTTCCCACAGTTAAAAATTCTTCTTCAGGGCTGTTTCTAAAGGGACCTGGTAGAGAAGTGAACGATTCTAGGTAACACTTTAACGTAAAGAGTAATTTACAACGGCTAAATGAGGGGAAAAGATGGCGGGGAGAAATTTGGAGGGCATTCATCCTTATGCTGTGAAACAAAGCACCTGAGCTGCATAACACTCTCCAAAGAATCACACAGCTCGGCAGACCAGAGCATGCGCTCTCGTCGACCTTCTGTCGACACGATGGCTAAAAACTCTCCCGCCCCCTTTCAACATCGTACAGACATGGAACACTATTTACACCTATGACAGAACTCCCACCTGGATAGTATAGTAATCTTCCAAGAAAGGAATGGGTTACCTTTAACCAGATTCGCACCGGAGTGGGTCTTTTTTTAGGACAGCAATATGCACGATGGGGGCTGGCGACCATCTCCAGCCTGCCAATGTGCCATCACAGACTGGTGGATCACATTCTCATGAGTGCCATACCTTTTCTTTCACCGGTTGGATGGTGGATATACTTCTCAAATCCCAACCAATCAGCAGTAGTGGCTCCGCCGGGCTCGACCAGTTTAGCGCTTGCCTCATAGCAAGAAAAAGATCATCTAGTGTGTCATTGTATTGATTTTAATATAGATAAGACCCAATAGATTCCTTACCTTAGATCAGCTATACAGAAATGCTTTTAAAAGTGAAGGGGATTTGATGGGCTTAAAAGTATAGGCATGGAGGCCAAAAACGAAAAGATGCTGGATAAGGACAAGGGGGCACCCCTGGGAAGTACATAATTCTCCGGAATAATCTTCCTGTGCACATTCCTCGATTGAAAATGCAATGAAATGAATTAAATGTCATCTCAATATTGCCTTGAATATCAGTGACTACGGGTGTGGTACACCATGATTCATTTGACTCCAGCAAAAATGGGGGCTATTGATAGGTAAATCCGCTCGGTATGTGAGAGCCAAACACTTCACAGATTCCTTTTTCCTCTGGAACGGCAGAGCCATGGTTATCCATGCACCACTGACTGAAAGAATAAATGTTGTTTACCATCACCCCGATTGAAGATTAAGTATTTGTCATGACGTGGAACACAATCCCCGTCCTCTTTCACGAATTAAATAAAGTTAGAGGTTCTACGGTGTGTTCAATTTGTCTTTCACCCTGTATTACCTCTTATCAAAAGGGAAACGAAGGTGAAACAAAGCTATGAGAAAAAACAATGTTTGGCAAAAACGTGACCTAACATATTTGTGCAGAACTAACCCGTGTCGTCGTAAATTGCCGCGTAACCACATTTCTATGACAATTAATACGTTTATAGCAAGAAATTGAAAATCATTTCACCTATATAAATGGGAAATGCAGGTGAAACCGGTGCTGAACAAACTTTTATGATAGAAAGAAAAGAGGGGTTCCATATATAATATGATGAAGTTAGTGTGTGTTGGGTTCTGCCATACCAAGATGTAGGTCATACTCCAATCAAAATTGCGTTCTGATTGTGGCTCTTCGTTTCCTTTTGAATAAATGATGAAATATACGATCAAAATTATTAAACTCCCGGCAGAAGTTTGAGGTTGATATACATCCTTGGTCATGATATTCAGGGAAAAAACGGAAATGACAGTTAATTCATTTTCAGAAAAGGTGCACCTATAGAAGTGAGGATACGCGTAGGACTGATTTGATAAGTTTAGGGACAATTATTTTAGCAAAATTATGTACTGGTTAGGGGTGCGTAACCTTTGAAACGCTTATGGAGATCCGTGCCCCGCTTAGCTAGTAGCTGGATTAAGTATTTGCTCCTGTAGTAAAGTATTTCACAATTTGTCCCAAAGAAACGGTTCACAGCTAAATCATTTCACATGGCGATATTTTTTAAGAAAGCTTTAGAATGTTCACATATCCGGTTAAACATGTTATTTTGAAATATCTGGTTGCACTTTTAACACTTAACTGCATAAAAGGGTTGTGCACCTCCGTAGGGTATAAGGGGGGGGGGCTCTAGGGACCCATACATTAGATAACTGAAATTTAATTTGAAGAAACTAACCATACTGCCGTTTGTTTAGAGTCGAGTTAATAAAACACACTGGTGAGCAGTAAGCAACTTGGCAAAAAATTCACCAAAATTATTTCTATCATGGGTTCGCGACTGCACATTACGCATTGAATGCCAACGTTGTTATTGTTTCAAACGGATGTTATTCCCAAGAATGCGAAAGTGCGAAAACTTTGATTTGATCGTCGGTTCCTAAAAATGGCGGATAAAAACAGCTGGCGAACGATAACTTGCGATTGCAACTCCAGAAGTGATAAAGAAACAGGAATGTCAGAAATGGCTTCAGATAAACCGCTTTAAATAATTGTACGGGATCCGGAAGGTAAAATGTAAATGTATAAGAAAATCGGAGGGATGCGTTGATCGAAATGAGAAGACAGTGGTCTTCAATAATTCACTATATCACAATAATCTATACGCATTCACATTCCATGACATCCATCATGTGTCAACGGTATGGTAAAAGTTGTTTTCAAGTTATCACGTGACAGTTTTCCCGCCATTCCAAATTTCTTGAGTCCAAAACATGTGGACATGCGTGATTCTTCTGTTGACGTTTTCTCATTTGCAGGCCATACACCACTCCGATTTTCTCCCGTCAACTACAGAGACCCTTACCAAAACCCGCACATTCATTGAGCGGCCTAATTTGTGTTCCTGTGTCTGTATTCATTATTGTACAATCGGCAAATTGTTAGCTAGCTCTTTTAATCTGCAATACGCTAGAGAGCATTGACATCGAAATCAAACGGTTTTGCACTATTGAATTCTGGAAATGACATCAGTTTGAAAAAAACACCTTGACGTTTAATGGAACGCGGAGATCAAAAAAGCCCTCCTGAAATATTGTGAATTATATTATTTTGTGCTGGCATGCTTGGCCAGTGTGCATGATTCCAAGACGGTTTCTATACTCCCCCTTAATAATTCGATAACAAAGGACCAGCAAAATTTACACAAAACACGGCATCCAGTTTAAATCAAAATAAATTTTTGAAATATTTTAGACGGAACACCACATATAGGGTTAATGACCTCTTTTCTTTGAGGGAAAAGAAAAAGAACTTGCAACAAAGCATACAATTATAGGCTGAATTAGTCCCAAAAATAGGAGAGCTGGGGGGGCGGCAACAAAACGTGAAAAATATTTTATGTATAGTGTAATGACTCATAATATTTCAATTCAAAAGGATTTTTTCCCGAGGCTAAGAATAACCCCAACATCCGGTCGACCGTTAAATACAAGACGGGACAAAACTAAGTACCAGATTATAAAACCCACCGTGATGAAGAAAGGAAACAATTACGTTTATCTGAATCAAGGACACAGTTCTTTTTTGGTAATTGAATTTTGTTCAATTGATGTTTATTCGCACCTGTGCGACACAACTATAAGTAAGCGATCCGAATCGTAGAGGAATTGCGGGAGCTTTTTTCGCAGAAGAAAAAACAACGTGCTTTATCAGACGAGGACGTTTTTAGTTACATCTCTAGGCATTATTATTATTTGCGAATCGATTCCAACATCAAGCGCTGGTTTCGAGCTAGCGATATAGTAATGAGGCTTCAGCGTGATATGTACACCCCGACTAAAATCTTGCCAATCAGATTTTTAAACTGTCACAGAGATAAATGAATTATGTCCATATGAATAGCTCAGAGTATTTAAAATGTTGTTGTTGATGTTTGCTACTGAATTGATCAACAAAAGCGGATCGAAACTGGTGTGTATAGAATTCATATCAAAGTCGCAGATATTAAAAGGCAGCTATTTTCTTATGTCACATTACAAACAAGTATAATTCACTATTTTTGACCAATTTACGTCAATGGTAAATCCATACAATGAAAATACTCCTGAAAATCCTATCTATAAATCATATAAACAAAACATCTGGTGAAAATCTTTAACTGCACTAAAACAATTTCTTAATCATCCTATGTTATGTACCGTGTAGGTTTATTGCCTGGCGTGTTATAGGCACTAGTCCATTATTCTCTCGCCTACTTTTAGCCTTTTGAGGGGTTTCAGTTTGTACAATGAAAATATTTTATAGCCTCAACGTGAACATGGTGTTAAGAGTCAACAAGATTAGGTTAAATCTTATTTTCTTCAAATTAGACAGATAGTAAATTAGATGTAAGGTAACATTTTCAAGAAAATCCTTTAAGGGAAGTTTGCTTTATCATACTAAAATGCAACATCCTACACCTATGCACATTACCTATACGTGCCCATTTTATAACATTTACAAATACTCAAATTTAACTCTTGAAATATAAACACTGATTTTGAAAAACCTTCTCAATTATCAATCCGTTGTAAAAGCTAAGCCTGAGTAATCGGGTAATCTGTTTTAGACAGCGATCTGTGAAATTTTCCGCTGGTAATGAAATTTAAGGTGAATGAAATGTTCGATGATTCACACAATAATTAATCATGAACGAGGTATTAAAATTCATTTTTTGTTAAAATAAAATCGTCACAAGGTCTAGGTAACATTTTTGAGATAATGGCTTGTGAGATTCGCACTATTATATGCTCAAGATTTTGTTTTTCGACCGAAAGTTTAAGCTCATTTTATTTTGACCAAATTGTACAAAATAAGCAATAAACAGTTTTGGTGGAAAAATAATATTAAAATCGACCATGGCGTTTTTATGATATTCAGTATTAATAAGCATTTCGCTGGGCCGATTCCCATAAGTTAATCGCCTCGAGTAACTTTAAAAAAAAAAACATTTTCAAGCCAAATTTTCTGGAAAAACCCTTCGGAAAAGTTTTTTTATCGCCGGGAATTTTGTTCTCGAATCGATACCAACGCTTTGTAATTTTTTCTTGTAATATGGGTCGGTGTTGATATCTTTATTCAATGACTTATCAATGAGTTTTTGTAAAACAATTCAACGGCAAAGTAGTTTTCAGATGGAGAAAGGGGGTGTTTTATTTATTAAGAATAAACCGATGGTTTGAGACGAAAAGCTGCGCCATTACGAAAGACTGTTTTACATTTTCGGTCTGTCTGGCATTTTCAATATACGAAATTTCATTCATGACTGGAGGGATGGTGCATGGGATAGTTTTCCAAGAAAGAGGATACTAAAAAGTTAAACTTCATTATTATAAGGGAGTAGTAGTAATTGAATCGGAAGTCTTCTTTTAGACCCGTTTCTGATCTACCTGAGCGCTAAACCCACATAGTTGCCGTGACTAGCAAAGTAGTTGCTATAGTAGACCGTATTAACAACGATTGTGGCACGTGGCCTCCATAATTCCAAAAGCATGGTTGATGGGGGGGGAACTGTATTTCGCTTGATCATTGGTTATCAGGTAATTTAATTCAACTATGACACAAAGTTACTCTCAACGTCAGCGGGAACTATATATTAACCTCGTGTCTCTCTCCTGTACCAGAGAGACCACATCTTCCTTGTTCAATCAACCATTTATGGACGTGATAACCACTAATTCGTGTCATTTGAGATTGAGCGTTTTGTCTCAATTTTTTCCGTCCTATAAACAGCAGTACTACCGAGTTTCAGGTAACGGGAAAACACTCTGGGTCTTGATCAAGAACCTTCTTCAATGTTTTTGTAGGATGAATCTCAGCGATAATATCGTACAGTGTTAGACACTCACGCCTTTATCAAAATCAACAACACTGACTGTTTGGTGTAGGTAGCCATTTGCTTTCATTGCCAGGATTAGGGTTTCTTCGAGTTTACGTATAGTGTATTGTGTATGCCAGTCGCCATCTCAAACATTATATTCAGATTTAAAAGCACTAGCTGTCATCTCGATTTTTTTCTATTTTGAAAAAAAAAATCGTAAAATTTCCATCATGTTCCCAGACACAAGCCTGACTACCCTTTCATTGGCATCCTCAGAGAGAAGGAGCAAAGTTGCGCCAGTTCCGAGACTCAGTTTTTCCGGTTTACAGGTTTCTATGTCTATACAATGACTTGAATGAAACGCGGTTTATCGCAGTGAGCAGACGGCCCAGGAACCGGACGGTATAACGGCGCTTTGAAGCTGCCCCTTACATGAAGATGCTCCAAGGAATTACTTTTTTTAGAAATAAAGTTAACCACGAACACGCCATATCATATCAATCAAGATCACAAATGACTTAGAGATTCCCGAGGAAGGCGCTCTCAATTTTCTACACCAATCGTCGTTCTTTCAACAGTATACATAGTGCTTGTCCATAGACTAATCACTTGTGAAAATATTTATCAAATCGATGTCTTCTTATAGAATATCATCATTTGTAATTCAAAGTTCTGGATCCGGATTTTGTTATGCACGGTATCTGTGGTAACTCTTTTTATCTACATTAAATGTTTACTGCATCACCAAAGCCGAATCAGGTTATCTCAACTTTTAAATGAAGCAGTGGTGACTAGCTTAATTTTAGTTCAATATTTGAATAATAAACAATTTCAAAATCTCTGAGTCAGCCTTTAAGGTCGGAACCGCCATTGAGGCACTTATTCTTCCGAGCCTTTCGAGCCAACTTTGATAAGGCAGAGATTGAAAAAAATATAAGGTAAACCATAGCTGTTGAACTTAATGTCCCCTTAGCTTACAATGGTTTCAAGGTAGATTGTAAGAATAAAATCTTTGAGAATTCGCCGTTAGGCATGACTATGAAAGTATTACTGAACGTAACACATTTGATGAGACCTTACCGTGCGTAACTAGGGAAATATACATTTCATTTTCCTTTGGAATGTGTATTGTTTTTTAGCTTTCGTTGTTATGGGCTGAATGAATTATACAGAGAAATAGTAGTTAGGAATAGTTTTTATCTAGCTTTACGAGTCCGGGTATCTGAGAAAATACATGACACTTTAATTGATAGATACAAATAAACAATTTTTAAAGGTCCAACGAGAGATTTCAAAAACAGGTGTCCCGAAAAAAGTGAAAATTCCGCTCTCTAATGTATAAACTTTCCTAAGTTATCTCCATGTAAAGGATTAAGATGATAATTGAAAATTAAGTAAATGAAAAATATCCTGTTGTTTTAAATTTCAAGTATTTCTTGTACGTAAGAACTTCGGGGGGGGGGGTGTCTTATCTATATGAAATTAGTACATAGCATATAAAACACAATATGATGCCAAACGCTCTTGTTGCACCTCTAAGTGCAGTGTCAGAGTATAATTTATGTTGATATAGGCATTTAATTAAAGAAATAACAAACACATTTTTGAAGAGCGCCTCAAATTTTCCATTTTTGCACAGTTGCATTGGTAACTGGCTAGTAAACCTATACCTGTCAATACTTAGCTGAAAACATATGTCCAAGTATTTTATTGTCATTCACCAAACATGTAGGTAGATAGTCAAATACAATTCATACAAAAATAGAACTAAAATGTGCAACATTAAAATAAGACTAAAATACAATGTACAAGAAGTTTTAGAGAGCATATCAAAAGCAGATTGAACAAATTAAAGAAATTGTTTTTTAAATAATTTGTGATTTTCAGGGGGAAAATGAGATGAAATTTCATTATTTGACAAATTATTGGGTGTCAAAAGTTTCATCGATATCAGAAAGTAGCATTATGCGCAAGTCATGTATAGAGAGTACATTTATTATAAGTGAAATTATCTTAAACTTCGTTTAGATTTTAGACTTAGGACATTTTCTGTTCATCTGGATTAAGTGAGAGATGACGACCTTTCTCAATCATTAAGAATGAGAAATAATTCTTAATCTACAACAAAGTGCAGTCTAGATGAGCGATCAGACATAATAATAATTCTCCATGTCAAATGATTTCTTGAAAAGACAGTACGTTCTCAATTTAGATGGAAAGTAGTTATCTGGTTGGTTAATCCAAGAGATGCATAAACCCGTTGGAGAGGAGATAAGAGGAGATCGTGAAATGTGTAGCAGTGATAATATTGGGTTTAACCCAAATGTAAGAACTGTTAATTAAAACTTCGAAAATTTTATTGATGCCAGATAACCAAGAAAAAACAGTTACAATCAATTAGTTTTCTGTTGTCGAGTAGGGCATGAGTTACGAGAGAGTTATCGCCTTTGTGGCATTTATCATTAAGTTTCCACCATATATTAACTTGCCAAACTAGCATAACAATGATAAAGGATAAACTTCCGAGTTCTCCTCGTACATCTTATTTGTTGATTACTATGTACACCTAGGATAGTTTTACAGAGTTTAATATGTAAAGATTCACCAGCGTAATTTATCAAATATGGTAAGAAAATTGGAACCATAAAGTTGTTAATAAAAAGGCGCCATACTTCACCGCAATCATTGGAATTGGTGATAATGTACAAAAGAATAGTAAAACTACATTTAATAGAATCATTGAACAAGTTGTCTCCGATTTTAAAATAAGCTTTAAGGGTTTATCTTGTAAGCCTTTGACATAGCATTAGGAAAAAGATCCAGAAGGAACAAGATTGATCTAAATTACAATATTCATGGTTACTGTTATTTAATACTAATCATAAATGAAGCGATATTTATCCATGATAAATGCTCACTTACATTCGAGGTTTTATTCATATTGACAAATAATTTCCATTCATAAATGTTGCACAGTTTATTTTTTTCAAGGCAATTGAAGACAGACGCGCTCTCAGAAAGGATAATTAAATCGTCTGCAGACATCAGACAGCTGAGTGGATGGGGGGGGCTCCCCCCCCCCAATTTCAAATTAACTGGATCACAACTGGACATCAGAAATTTCAGGGAGATCGTAAGAAGATGTGAAAAGTATTGACTGAGGATGCATGCAACCGTTTGACGCCTACTGAACGTGTCCCCAAAGAGTCAGTTAACTATCATATATTGATAGCAATATGAACTGTGAGGGAATACATCCTATGAATTATCTTAAGAAATTGACCACCAATACCAATCTGCGTCAATTTCTATAAAAGCGTCGTGACGCCAAACCAAACAGTATATCAAATGCCTTGAAAATCAATACAAAATATTCTACAAATATTGACTTACTGCACGATTAATGTACTTATCAATAAGCGTTTAAAGAACAAGAATGTGATCACTGGTACGCGATCCTTTTCTGAAGCCAATTGGAGACATGGTAATAGAGGCGATTTTCATGGTGAAGGAATTAAACGGTTATATTAAAACAAACAAAACAATTTACTAGATGCTTGACACGGCAAACCGTATCGCAAGGAGGATTTTTTGTATAGGATTGTACTGATAATAATTCAGTGGGCTGTGAAAATCTTCCAATATGATTATAGCCAGTACGTATCATCCATTAGTTGTTCTGTTGGTTTCAAGCAAGTAAAAAATAGAGGTCTTTCGTGAGGTGTAAGTATTTCCAATGGAGGACAGAAGTGCCTGTTTCCAATCCGCCATTAATTACAAATCTAGGATTGTCTAATTGCAACATTACTCGCTTTCGAGCTTAACCATTCGCATGTATAGTGTACTACTAGCAATTAACAACACAACTATTCAAAAAAACTCACATTTAAAAAATGGGGGCGCTTTTCAAAAATGATGCTGTTATTGCCGTAAGACCGTACATATAATAATATAATACCATATATACTAATAATAATAATATATAATAATAATACTAATAATTCACTTCTGAAAACGTTCTACGAAGTACAAACTAAGAGTGAAAATAAGCTTTTAAGAGCACGGGTCCATAAATATTTAGCAAGTGCGGACAAAGTCAAAAAATAGTTCATCAATTATTGAAACTTTGGCAGGTATAGTCTTTGGTCAGAATGTTTGTCTACAATATTAACATCCCTGGTGTCCTCGGTGCCATGGGAACGCAATTCAAAAAGGTTAAGGGGGGGGTGAAATGTTACTATTTTAGCTATTTTTAAAGGGAAAATAAGGTAAGTTCTACTACTGACATCTATCACACATGAAAATTCATATCAATGGTGGTTTTACTATAAAGTAGCACTTGTTGACCTTATATGGACAGGTTGTGCCAGTTCCTCAGCAATTCTTTTATCTCCATATTCTAACTTGAAAAATCCATCTTTTTGGCTATTTTTCCCGACATATTTTATACTACTTTTCAAACGCCACAGCAGCGAGGGTAGTGTTTTCAAAATAAATCTTGGCAGGGATTTGAACCTTCATACCTTTGGTTATAAAACATATATAGATAAAATAATAACATGGGAGTTTGGTCCTTTTTGTACACATAGTCAACAAACTTGCTATTTCATGAAAAAAGTACAAAAAATGTACCATTTTGTCATTAGTGTAAGGTCTAATGGTTAATGAACCAAATCGAACATGAAAATATTTCATAGGAATAAAATTAATTAGCTTTCGGGGGGGGGGGGGGTTAGGGGGGGTAATTTAAAGGTATTTTGTTTCTAAAGGAAGTAATGGTTTAGCAGCAACATTATATATTTTAAGTACACCATACTATGTTGGTATGTATTACAAGCGTTATGTAACAATGGCATAGCTAAGTTAGAAATGAGAGTGAAATTTCAAAAAAGGTTTTCTCATTCAAGAAAGTAAAAAGTTCCATTTTATTAGAAATTGGGTCAATAGGCCCCGTGGGATCCTCCATCTGAGTACGAGGTCAAGGTCACATACCAAGGGGAAGTCAAATGAGGGTCAAGTTAATAACATGGGCTTAAGAACATGAAAAGTGTTGCTCATTCAAAAAGTAAAGTCCAAACCATTCAGAACTTGGATCATAGAGCCTTTGTAACCTCCGTATGATAATGAGGTCAAGGGTACATACAAGTCAAAGGTCATGTGAGATCAAGTTAGAAAATAGGCTGAAAACATCTCAAATTAGCTATCGATAAGTAAAAGTCCAATAGCTACAGAACTGGATCATCGATGCACCCTGGGAACCTTCATATGACAATGAGGTCAAGGGTCACATACCAATGCAAAAGGTCATAGAGGTTCAAGTTATTAAAATAGGTTGGGAAAATATTCAAATTGGCTTCATTCAAGAAGTAAAATCCAAATAGCTACAGACACTTGTCATAGATGCCACCTTGGCAATTATTCATATGATGAGGTTCAATGGTCACATAGGGGATCAAAGGTCATTACGCGTCAAATTATAAAATAGCTGAAAAAATGGCTTTCATTCAGGGGATGAAAAGTCCAATTCAGGAAAACTTTGGATGGGAAAAGAGACCCCTTGCGAATTTGTCATATGATGCCATCAAAGGTCACTTGCCACGTTCAAGGTCATCTGAGGTCAAGTTATAAAATAGGAGGAAGGAAAGGAAACCTTGATTTGTTAAATCTCACAGTTTTATGTGACTCATCATCTCATCACTATGTAGGAAAGATAATTAATAAAAGTGTCACCTTCCTTTACTATTGTTCCTAATAATAACTTATCTTAGTACCAAAAGTCCATTCTATGACGGGAATTCGACTCGCCATTGATCAAAACAAAAAAAAAAAAAAAAAACAATTCCGCTTTAGAGTAAAACTAGAATCGTTCTCAAGTTCTAACGATTTAAATAGAAAGTATTGTTTACACAAATGGAATTGATGAGAAATGTGAATAAAATAGTGATTATGTGTTGAAAAAAAACCCTTATTTTTTTTCCTTTTTTCATGTCTTTTGCAACACTCTTTACCACATACCCCTGCATATTCTTCATTACAAAAAAAATATGATTTCATTCAATTTGATGAATCAACTGGAGATATTGGTCAATTAACAAACACAAAGTATTGGCATTTGTGGGTTACATGTTTTCAAATAAAAAGATCTTGAGAGATCCAAATGTGAAGGCACCGCTAAATTAGGCAGTAGCTGCACGATCTTTGAGGTGGGGGGCGGGGGGGGGGCACAGGAATAATTTCCCCCCCGAATGCGACGGTAAATAAACATTTTTATGTTGTAGGTTTCAATATAATGTGATTTGCTTGCTGGAATGGATCCCATGGCAAACAAAAGTGGGGGGAAGGGGGGACCATGTCCCCTTTATGTTATGCCACTCAAATTTATGTTCCTGACCCCAGATGGGGGAAATTCTACAAGGGGAGCAAAAAAAAAAATCAGAATTTCATTGTACTGGGTAAAACTTTGGGGGGCTGGACCAGCCATAAGGCTTGGTTGTGGCGACAAAACACAGATGTTTGCCCCGTACATAATTCTCTTTATTTTAGAACAAGTTTAAGCAGTGGCGACACAATTTGACAAGATATACGCAGGGACATGCAAGAGCTTATATCTCTGCATAAAATTATACCAAATCACACTGACGGGGACCTTACAACACTATAGGCCTACAAAGGTCATGATTTGTATGTTTTTATAGCGCCACCTTCTATATGCCCACTTCTCCATAGAAGACGTGGAAAACTAGGATTTTTAAGAAAACATCATATTTGCCCGAAATGAAATTTATAAAAAATTTAATATAATATTTCATCTTATTTTGACTAAATATTCAAAATCAGTTGTCAAAACTGTGCGCCGGTGATAAGTTTGTTTTTATTTAGTTTGGCCAATAAATGAGACTTTCAAACAGACCTATGTGACAAATGTGGGGTCAAAATCTCGGTTGGGGAGGGCCAATTTCCCGGGGGCAATTTTCCCACCCCACTTCCCAACCTTCAAGATGCCAGACTGAGAGGAATATAAAGCAAACCGTGTTGAAAAAGAGGTTGGGTGTTTGAAGTCCTCAGTTTACTTTGATCAGGGTGCTTTTATGGGATTCAACAGTATGCGCAAAACCTAGAGTAAGGCTGAAGCAAAATGACTGTTAGAATTTAAATTCTCATGCTACATGTATTTACTGGCAATTCTAAAACTTATGATTATATACATGCCAAAGAGGACGCTTGTACCATTCTATTTTAATTCACTAAAGGGCTGTCTTTATGTTATTTTCTAACTGTTGTTGATATCGGGTATCCAGAACTGGACCAACTCTTGAACCAGATCTCCAACATTATACACCAAACTAAAAATCTCATTAAGCTGGAATATTACTGAAAAAGAATCAGTTTTTTGAAATAACTTCAGTTTCTGCAAAACTATTTGAGTGTATATTGGGGGCAGTCTGGTCCTGACAAGCCAAAAACAAATTACCCATAGTAGACCCTCATTAACGCACACTCACTCACTGCACTGTGGCTATGATGCCATAATGTTACGTGGGATCGTACGTAAACTTAAAAAGTATCGTACTTGGTCAAGAATATTTGCCACAACAGTGTGAAAAGTGCCTCAAAACAATTCTGAAAAGAAAATATTTTACTGTATTGGTCGGTCGTGTTACACATGGCAACTACTGCAGCGGTCATGGTGGTAATTGAATGAGTGATCGAGTGATCTGTTTGTACCGGGATAACTACTAACGACAGCCTGTCACCCACAAAGTGAGTGCCGGTTAATGAGCAATAAATTGAACTCTTCTGATTCTAAATTAGCCATCTAACAAATTAAAGAAAGTGTTATTTGTTGTTGGTGTTGAGTTGAAATTATTTTAGAGTTTGGATTAATCTAATGAGAACATACTTGTTTTCAGTAGTAGTAATCCTTAGCAATAAATGAAAGTTTTGTTCTTTTGTAACATGAAATTGTCATTGTCAATATTGGTTCAAAATTAGTATAAAAATAACAAAAATTAAGATTGAAATTAAATTAAAAAAAGAAAAAACCTCAAAAATGTTTTTTTTTTAAAATGGGAAAATTGTTGTAAAAATATTGACATAATAACCTTTATGAGTTACAAGTTAAGATATTATTTTTATATCATTATCAACACAAAGCAGCCTGCGTTTCAGGGGCGTTTTCAGGATTCGAATAGGACTTAAAGCAATATTAGCTGTATGAATTCTGCGCATATGTTCATTCATTTAAATTAAAATATATTTTTATTATTTTAAACAATATTTGTCTTCTACACTGCATTATGTTATGTTTGAAAGTAACAAAAACACGGAATGAGGAAAATTCTAATTGTATATTATTTGAAACAATTTACAAAAATTGTACAACTTCGAAGAAGAACTAGGACACGGATCACACAAAGTGATATACTAGTAATTTTAAAGTGCATTTGTGGTTGAACAAGCCAATGGTAGTTCAATAAGGGACAATGAAAAAACATTTCACTACCGGGATTTTCACAAGGGTTCAAAGTGTACATTAAAATCAAGCTATTTGAAAATGTCAAAATTGGGGGGGATTTCAAAACATACCTCAATTCGGGATTCCAGGATGCGATCTATTGACTTTGTGAATGTTTATACAACAACATGGTAACCAAAACAAAAAAAATATTAATTCAAAAATATCTTAACTTATCACTTCTAGTAATGGTTTGCAGAAAACACCAATTTTAAGATTTTTCCAAAATGTAATTTCTTGCATTTGGGCTGTCCCCTTTTGCCCTGGGTGCCTGGCAACAAGGCAAATCAGAATTTTGAACAGCATTTTTTGAGTAAACTCACGAAACCCTCTCTCCACAAAGCATTGCAAGAAATTTGATTTTTTCATTTGTCCGCATTTTTTGAGTTGTGATCAATTCTGACAGACCTGATTTTAATAAAGCCATTTTTAACTCCTTTACAAACACTTTGCAAGAATTAAAATTCGGAAACGAGAACATGTTCGCAAATCTTTTCTATCATGTTGAGGCCGTCAAATTGCCACCAAGCCACCCAAAATTCCAATGAAAATGGCAATTCGGCCTTGTGCTATTTGTTTCTTTTCTTTGAAATTTTATACCCCTTGAATAATACTGCTGACAAATGTATTTCTTCTCGTAAACTAAAAAACGTGGCAGAGGCACATGTCGGAATACATGTAAATCTTCTTCGGCGCACTTCGAGTCGATGCCCTTAATGTATTGTGCGTGTGTGAATACAAAAGTCAAAATTGTATTGTTCATTGTTACATGTTACATATAAAAAGCTGCGTTTATGAAATGTTATTGAAATTATATTGCGATTATGTCACACTTCGTAAAAATATTAATAAAAGTACAATGATCTGACCAAGATGACGCATCAATGATTTCACAAAAGAGAGTAAGAGAACCTCATATATCTATCACTTATTAAAAAGTTGCACTAAATTTGGAAACACTCTTAATATCAATGCGTAATGCAAGAATGAATTGTCGTCGCAGTGGGTAATTCAAGAACGATGTTTTTATCGTGTCATTTTAGTTTTTTATTATTCATAAGAAGGTCTGTTGAGGATGAATAAAGCATATATAATTTCAGGAATACATCAGATAAACTGAAGGGACAGGAAAAAAACAAACAAACATAATTTCAGGAATACATCAGATAAACTGAAGGGACAGGAAAAAAACAACAAACATAAACAAAAACAAAAGATACAAACCAAAAGCCTATAAACCCCCCAAATGGTGAGATGCTTGATTCATAATCAGATTGTTTCAACTAGGAGGCTGCTGCTTTTATAGCATAATTCGTATATATCAGCACTAAGATTGTAAACATACAACTTTGAATCTTTCATTATTTCCTGAAAGAGTGTTTGAATACCAAAACACCATAAATCGAGATTGATAGCAGGGACAAATCGGAATAACTAGGCGAAAGAATCAGCGAGAGAGCTAGCGCGGATTGCCAAAACAAATGCACACAAAACCCTGCAATGCACGGATTCGAACTCGAGTAGTTAGTAGTGAAAGGCGATGTAACCACCGATTTGCTAATCCTGTTTAACAAGCGAGGTGTTTAATATACTGATACAGGGTGTCCCAAAAAAAGTGGTGCAAGCAGATAAACCCCGATTTCTCAAAAACTACTGAAACTGTGAATTTCATTCTCATGGTGGATATTAATTATAATATTTTATATAAATTGTGCAAATCTTATGACATTCCGCTCACGCTAACCAGAGATATAAACGATTATTAAAGGCCATCTGTTTTTCACCCATTCCAATGGGATTTACACAGTTAACATCATTTGTCCGTTCTGTCGGGTGAGCGATTTCCAACACATTGAATGTACTGCTGTATTCATAGCATACCATTAACAACTAAGGAAATACAAAATGCACTGGATATTAGTTTTTTAGATTAATTAAGTGGCAAATAGGCATTAGGAATAATAAACGTGCAATGATTGAGCCTTCAGAGCATTCTAAACAATTATGATGAGCACAAATCAAAACTTTGCCGTATATCTATTTTGTTTTCTCTACCTGTGCAGTTTTTGTGATAAACATGTTTTTAAATCTCATACATATAAGAAAATAAATTAAAATAGCTTAGTGACATGGAAGTCCTTTGCTCGGCAGTAACCTAGCTGTTTGCCTGGTATCTTTTGTCCAGATCCAAATGTGTACACAACATATATGATTTCTCATCTTTATGAAGGTTTTATAAGTAACACAATTGGAGGAACGTGCCATTCATTTTCATTGAACTAAGCTAAGAGCATCACACCTGTAATTTATTGATTAATTTCTCTACTTTAACAATTGACTTGAATCTAAAATTTCATTTCAGTAACATCCATTGCTTTCTTAAAATCTGTTCAATGTACATGCATTACTCCCGACAGTTAATTAACCTGTTAACTAACAGGTAACCCTTTAGAATGAGTATTGTCAGCTTAAAAGTTATTATTATTAGATATCATGTAAGATATTTATTCAGATACAGGACTGTATTGATTTAGTAGCATATCACCTTCAGGTTCTTAAGTTATCATTTAGTCAATGTACACGATCGAACCACAAAGATATCTGATACCGATAATCACTAACTGTGTAAATCCCATTGGAATGGATGAAAAACAGAGGGTCTTTAATAATCGTTTATATCTCTGGATTGCATGCGCGGATTGTCATAAGATTTACACAGTTTATACAAAAGAGTATAATTAATATCCTCCATGAAAATGAAATTCACAGCTTCAGCAGTTTTGGAGAAAACAGAGTTTATCTGCTTGCACCCCTTTTTTTGAGACACCCTGTACAGAGGGTACTTCTATGTGGCTAAATCCTCTTGAAAATTACGAAATATTTTATTTGAAGAGTATTTTATGAAAACTTCTTTTTTAGATGCTCACCAAATTTGCATTAATATTTGTGTCGAAAAAGTGAACATATTATATTGAATTATATTGAAAGATAAGAAGAAGCATTCATGAACAATGGATTTTGCGTGGTTGCCACAGAAAGTTGACTCAAAAAGGACTGTTCAAGCACACGTCGACAACTTTTCAATGGAAATATATTAATTAAAATTACTATTTACACAAAGTAATATCATAAAGATCACAATTTTTGACAATGACATTTGAAAAATAAATTGTTACTTACCTTATCGATAAAATATTTCGTTCCAAAGCAAGAGCTTTTCAGATGTTTTCAATCACAACATCAGTATCTGAAGAAAAGTACAAATTGTAAATTAAAATTGTAAACATTTTAAAAACTTTAATTAATGCAGGGTGGAAACTACAATTTATTAGTTGGAAATAAGCATAAGAAACCTGACTTTCAACGTGGTTTTGCTTAGTGAATAAAGTGTTGGAAATGCATGAATTTCCAATATTGGAAATGCATGAATTTTAAGGAAATACCGCAGACAAGACATACATTTAATTTTTGCAAGCCTTTCTTCTGATTATTTACAGTGCAAACATAAACTGTACACTTCGGGTCATACCTCTTTTTAAAGGGCTGCCAAAATTGACAAATTCTTACCTTAACCATTTACACAATTGTTATATATAATTTGTGTACTTTCTACTAACAACAATGACAACTTCAGTGTTAAGGCAATATCTTGGCTAAAATGCATATATTTTCTAAATGTAAAATAATTTCGACAAGTTCAAGGAGTTAAATGAGAGTCAACACTCTGAACGAAGTGCAATTTAACTTTTGATTACAATATTCCACTCCTTTCGAAGTGAACAGTTTACTTAAAAAGTTGTTGTGTCCTACATTTCACTCTTTCACTCTTTTTCTACTCTTTCTACTTGGTTTACATTTAGAGAGTACGCTGTAAACCAAAGCTTTGGAAAGTTGCTTTATACGATATATTTTAACAACCATAAAATTCGCATCTTATATTATGATTAAGGAGGATATCAAGTCACATTAATGTTTGTCGTTTGGTGTCCTAATTCCTTAAAATGATTGTAGTATCTCATTTACAAGTATACATTTTTATAAAAAAAAATCTGCCAATAGAGTGCCATTGTTTATGAAAACAGTTGGAAATAATTACGGTACGTGAAAGAAGCGTATAGTTCAGAGGGTGCAAGTTCTCCAATGAAAACATAAATTAATTGTACACCGATATCGATAGAACTTAGGTTTAGAAAATAATTTCAAATGGAGTGCATTAATTAGCTAACGTGTCACATTTTATTTGAAATAAAATAGTATTATCACGTTGAGTCGTTTGTTTAAAACCTAGACCTTGGCCTCTCCCTCAAGTGTTTGTAGAGCACGAACTCTCATCAAGAAAACAAATGTTATTTGCAATGTCTGCTCTTGGCACTAGAACACTACACAAAATCGATATAAAGCTTGGCTGGTGTTCTTAGGTGACTCGAGAAACTGATTCTTATTCCTATTTCTCAGTAAGATCAAACCATGCAGTAGTGAAAAATCAGTAAATTGAGCATTAAAGGTCATAAAAGGAGCACTGACCGAGTTTCCTGATCCTCATTTAAAAGATTTATGCAAGTGACTTTCTGTAATTACTATTTATTGGAAGTCAAACTAGGAGTCAAATCTTGTATTGTAAAAATCAAGACGTCATGTATCACAGCACTGCGTAGTTGAGCTTAGGAACCTCAAGTCAAATAAAATAAAATAAAAAAAAACAGTTAAAACAAGGCATAATGTCAAATTATTATTAACACTATACAGAATCACCTTTTCAACGGCGTTCGATTGCTGGCGTTATTGAAATGAAAAGCAGTTTCTGTCATGCAGGAAACGCCAAAAGTTTTAAAGTAATTTACACTCGCTGCAATTTTGATTGTATTATTTTAATTTAAATGTGGAAAACAAAATCTATAAAATTATAAGTGAAACACTTGTGAGTCGTACCAACGGGAATAGGAAGATGTGTAAGTTGGTCTCAATAGTGAAGGAGGTGTATAATATTCTGGTGTTTCGACAAAATAGCCTGAAAGCTGAAAACATGTGGTTCTTGATCAGTAACAATTCGCTGAATTATGTGCTCGACTGTCATCATTTAAACTTATCACCCATGCATAATCACTCAGTCGATCTTGCCTACACTGAATAAACTTGTTTTGTTTGCTAAAATCTACAAAGCGATACGCGGGCCAATAACGTGTATACTGATATGTTTAGCAAGATAATTTGTCATCGTGTAATTTTTCGTTTATTGATTTTGACTTAATCGATTAATAGTTTAATATTCGTCATGTGTCGACCAGACTTGCAATGATAGACTTTCAATCATATTTGTATTTTTCGTCATGTATTAAAAATATGAAAATAGATTTATCCAAACAGAAGTTGTAAATCTTCTACATCATGGACCTGGAACTTCATTTCCCTTCTAAATTTGACATGGCAATATCTTGCCAACTTGAAATTGATGCAACATTCTAAGTTGTTTTGCAACGGAAAATGAAATCAAAGATTTATTTTCTTTATTCAGTCGAACATCACATACACAACATAAAAGATAGACTTACATAATATTGACTTTGAGCATGCTACAAGAGAGAGCATGGAAGATTGAATCGATCAGCGACACATCAATAAAATGTGACCAAACAAGTATGTGTTATCGAAACTAAATATTCAGTCTCAAATACAATTGCAAGCGAGTAAAATAGCTTACGTAAAACTGTTCACTCACCGATGTATATGTACAGATTGCTGCGAATGACAACATACGTGGGCGCTTTCAATTCCAGATGAATCCATATTTATATAGGCCACTGGATTTAATCTATTTTCGGCTACTCTTTCTTGCTAAATATATTTGAACTTTTAAACTATTTGAAAGTAATCCCCTTGGATTAAATTATTATCAGTAATTTGTAAACATTATTATCCCCACATGTGTCAATAATTGTAGGTGTGTTTACATCATAGGCAACTGCACGACATTACAGATCCATTTTGCAGTGATAAAGATATAATAAACACTGGGCAGTCATTCGTTTTGTATTCCTACACTTTAAAAACACGTTTTGGTCACTATTTTCACAGAGATTGTCATGTTATCAACGCGCAATCAATTTCTAAGTGCGAGGTATTGTCACAACAATCAACCTGCAAACAAATTGTCGTTAATGTCAACTTCTTAATGGAACGTTGTAGTCGGTATTTTAATCACCTTAAGGGACCGCTTGATCCAGTACTTTGTTTGATGTTGCTGTGATGGCAGGTGTCCTATTTGAATCCAGCCAGCAATAGAAATCGGCGGAAAACAGCATCTACCATTGTTTAAGGGGGAATATTTAAATTATTAAAGTGCATTATGGACACTTGCCATGATCGTAATTTTTTTGGAATCAAAAGAGATAGTAACGAGACACGCGTAAAAGTCTGTCAGGCTGAATGCCATAGCGTATGGTTGTTATATGATTCCCAGAGGTTGGACCCCAAAATTCTGATTCGGCACCCTTCAAACTATAGAAAAACATCTTCAAACCGTCTTCCCCAAACTTCTAGAATGAGATTCTCGTTTATAACATAACACAAAAACATAACAAGACAAATAATACTAATAACAACGGAAGTTTACATGAATAATTTGCATTGCTTGTAGTTTGAACGTTCAATTTGAAAAAGGAATATTTGTTGTCGTGTCACGTTCGAATAGGGATTATCCTGAACTTCTATTGGTTACAAAAGATGGCACGCTGTACCAGAATATGGATTTCCCAGAGCCTTGTAAGTAATGACAGTTCCTATCGTTGTGGCCGGAGATTACCTAGCTAATTACCAACTGTTGACCACGGCTACAAGGCTATCATATCACGCCTTTCTTTAAAATGAACCTTTTGCTCACAAAAGAAGAATTGACACGACCTTGCGGATCATATGAGGTTGTGGTATAAAGCCAATACTGATTTAACGGTATTTAGGTTCTTGAAATCCTAGAGAGCAGTCCACCCAAAGGGCTTCAAAGTTCACCATTGTGCAACCTCGAGTGTAAACATTTTAGGCTATCAGCTGAACCCAGTTTCAGACCGTTTCGTTGCACCCCCCTGCAGACACAGGTTTTTTGGTACCATTTTGAAGCTGTAACTATGTAGATTAAGAATCTGCTTGTTTCCAAGCATAAAAAGTGTCCAAAAGTGGTGGAAACAGCACTTTTTACCATTTCATAGACTTTTTTCAATGAAAATACCCCAAAATCAAGTTTTTAACATAAAATCGTCAATTTACAACACAGAAATATGAATTTGGTGTCAAATGAAAGCAAATTGTGCTACCAAACTAAATATGTACAGCAAATATGTCTATAGTCAATCATTTTCTTAATTTTGACCAAAAATGTCAATTTTTGGTCCAAAAAAGCTTATTTTTTGACATTTTTAGGGCAAATTTTACACTATTATTGTATTTATAAATACTCCAAAATCAATTTTTGAGCATAAAACAAGTATTTCTCAACATCGAGACTTGATTCTGGTGTCAAATGAGAGCAAATACAAATAAACCCAAATATGTGCTTAAGCCTCTGCAATTTTTTAAAGTTGGGTGTTTTGGCCAAAAATGTCAAAAATTTTGACCCCAAAAAAACACATTTTGATATTTTTAGGGGACAATTTTGCATATGATTGTGATTTCTAATTGGCATATTAACTGTTACTCAGTTGTTGATGTTCAGATAAAAACTCTGACACCAGTAAATTTAGAATCCGCTTGCGCATGGGCACAACAAAGGAGTCCAAAAGTAGTGTAAATAAACTTTTTAGCCATTTAATGGATTTTTTCAAAGGAAATACCCCAAATCAATTTTTGAGCATAAAACAAGTATTGTAAAATCAGACTTGCTTCTGGGGATCAAATGAAAGCAATTACTGCCTAAATCAAAGGTGCTAAACAGGACGATTTTGTTAAATTTGTGTTTTGGCCAAAAATGTAAAAGAATTGCCAAAAAAAACCCCATTTTTGACATTTGTTAGGAAATTTGTAGATTATTGTATTTTAATGTCACAATTCAAATGTTAACACCAGATTTTTTTGTGTTATTGTCAAGCGTGACACAGTAATTTGGACTCCTAAAACCAAATATGTGCTAAGTATGTGCTGATTTTCTTTAACTTCTGGTGTTTTGACTAAAATATCAAAGTATTGCCCCAAAAGCCTATTTTTGACATTGTAAATGAGAATTGTTTTATATAATTGCACATTCAAATCTGATATAATTTTTAATGACGTCATATTGACGCACTGGACACCGTAAATGTGTTATGCCGCTTGAGTCTGGGCACAAAAAATTGTACCAAAAGTAGTGTAACAAACTTCTGTTCCCAGAGATTTTTTCAAAAAAAAATACCCCAAAATCAACTTTAAAGGCAAAAACAAGCAATTCCGTACATAAACACATGACTTGGGATCAAATTGAAAGCAGATGCATTGATAAACCAAATATAAGCTAGCATGTGCCGATTCTTTGTTTTGACTGTAAGGGTGGCCAATTGTCGTCCAAATTGTCAATTTTTACATTTTTAGGGAACAAGAGTATTATTGTATTTCGAATTTGCCGCATTCAAATGCAACACAGAATTTTAAGAGTTATATAAAAGCTGTCACAACAACCAAATTTGGAAAACAATGGGGGATTACTAGCCACAAAGATGCCCAAAAGTAGTGTAAAGAAATTTTTGCCATTTCATCGATTTTGAACACAAGTATGTCACAACAGTATTTTTAAACATTTTTATGTAATTGAAACTGAATTTTGGGACCAAATTAGAGGTTTTGGAGCTGAAGAATTGGGACAATGGCAACATTTCACAAGTTTTAGCAACAACTGGCAAAATTTCCCAAAAGTTAGCCATGGAGCTAAAAATTTGTGAGGTTTTGTGGTGAAGTAGGGATCTTAAAAACTGAAGCACACTTAAACTGGGGTTTAATGGGCGCAGAAGAGGCCCAAATGCGGGGGGGGGGGGCTTGACGGCTGCACATCCAATAACGGGGAAAGCACTCAAAGACATTTTCCTGTGCCTCGACCAAGTATCGGCAGCCTTGCTTCTTTAAGCAATACCAGCACATTTTTACGGAGTGCCCCCAATTTTCCAAAATTTGAAGTTTTGCACAGTATGTTGGTAATTGTCTAGGAAACTACACGTGCAAACGAGAATGCTAAAACAGCGTTATTTATCATAACAAGAAGCGATTTGTAACGTAGCCTGGGGTCCTCGCGTGTACCTCACGGCAGAGCTGGAAAGTCCGTCTATGATAAAATAGTGGAAATGACCTCTATAACTTGACTTGTCGATAAAATCAAACTACGGATAAGCGTATAAAGTACATGGCATAATTGCCCGGCTATTTCATATTGTGAAAGCATTTCAGCAGCCGTTGAATATTATCGGAGATCTCCGATTTAAATTATTCTAATTACAAATCTCTTCGTATTGCGACCACATAGACATGTCCGAGCTTTAACATTCACATGTATAGTTTAATAGTAGTACCCAATGCAACCGTGTAAAAACTCTATTTTTTAAAATTGGGGGAGCTCTCCAAAAAATGTGTATTATTGCTTGCGTAGGGGTGTTAAGTATTTTGTGTTAAATTATTGTTTTGGTTTGGAATTGTGTAAGTTTTGTATGCGCATATTCCCAGTTACACCTATTGCTGTATTGAATAAAAAGGACCTTCAAGTGGGGATATTTGAATATAGAAAGCTTTGCCCCAGAGCAAAAATCAGAATTTTTGGGGGACACCTGTCATGAAATCTTCGTTGACAACATAACATGCCGTTCATATTTGTCAACGAAATACAATTTTTATGCATTGTTTTACTAATAATTCGGGATCCGACTTTTATTAGTACAACCAAAACAGTCGTAAATGGTACCGTCAAGACCGTTTTAAAATGCTATTAGTGCTGTGTTGATCTAACATAGCAATTTAGACACAAAATGGGCCTTTGAGTTTGGAAAAAGAATGCTGATATGGTAGCAGTCATAGTCAAGCTAGTCAGTTTTGCACTCTGGATAAGATTCACATTAAAATGAATAGCATGGAAACAAATCCCGTCCTGAAGGAAAATGAGGGGCTATTCTAATTGAGTGCAGCGAACACGACATGGGAAATTCTGCAACTAAAACTTGTAAGATCCCACGGCTAGGGCAAATATGC
Source organism: Ophioderma brevispina (assembly GCA_023653785.1). NCBI lineage: Eukaryota > Metazoa > Echinodermata > Ophiuroidea > Amphilepidida > Ophiodermatidae > Ophioderma > Ophioderma brevispina. The sequence goes on from JAMKCH010018252.1 coordinate 25,571, forward strand.
AAATGAACGACTCATTAATATGCACAAATAATGATTATGCAATGCATGGGTATTACTAGCATCCACCACTATCCAACATACAAGTTTCATCAATTCAGTTGGGATCTGGTAGATGTCAATTTGTATAGTTAGAAGTAGTAGCCTTGTTTGGAACGTAAGAAGAGAGATTTTACACAGTATTTTGGGAAATAAGAGCAGGACACTTAAACGTTTGCACAGGTCTTTATGGAATAAAAAAGCAGAAAAGTCTAAAAATGCACAAAAGTATAAACTTTGGCCTTTGGTATACCGACCTGTCTGTCACAAATGCACATAGGAAGTAGATACTAAAAGGTCCTGTGCAAGTGTCGTTAAGATTGGTCAGGGGATGATTTCAGAAAAGGCAACAGACGGACAGGAGCCGACAACAACACCGACAGATTTGCTGTGACAAAATCCCCCTTATGCTAAGTGCGGACGGGTGGGGTGGGGTGGGGTAAAACCTCCTACTAAGCGACAGGGGAATAAAAATGCACCTTTTCACAAAACAGGGTCAGGGGTCCCGATCAAAATTTCTCCGTATAACAAATCGCAAGGCTTTTGAATTTGGTAGGCCTATATAACGGGAAAAACACCTGAAGTTATTATATTTGCCTCTATAAACGATTACATTTGGCCCAGCTTATTACACTCCGGTTACCAATTAGAGGAATTTTACTAAATGTTCCTTTTGGAATTAAGTGATCCCTCTATATTCTCCACTTGAGAGAAGTGTTACTATATGAATAGGCCTGTAGATGTAGGGTTATATCACACTTAGTTAATTGGGCCTATAAGGAACTTTATTAATGAAACTTAGGGACATGTCATTGCATGTACATGAACATTACCCCCGGGTTTGTGGCCTCCCCATTATTTTAGGCTTAAGACTAGACCAGACCCCGATTGAAGCATTTAATTTTCGAGGTTCTCTTTGGGGTAAACTTTGCTTCGGTTTGGAAATTGGGACCATAGATCCCTACATAAAGAGTTATACCCCCACTAGAAAATGCCTCAAGCCGGGCCTCAAGCATCCTTCATTTACTGGACTTAGAGTAATTCATGTACCTAGCTGCACTTCATAAAAAATAGCAAATTGCTGCTGTATGGCAAGCTTTTGTCCAATATTTCAAGAAATCTATTGAATTGTATTTTTCGTCAAGATTTTAAGATTTTCAACAGATTTTCAACTAAAAAGTCTGGGTTGCGCCGCCAAAAACTGGTTTCTTAAGGATATTTATATAATATTGGAGGGCGTGAGGTTGATAACAAAAAAGTGCATGTTCCAATCATAATAGCCAGTCCCCAGGAACCCTGGCCAAATTTTACGAAGTGGTCAAATTTTGCATATATGAAGAAAGTACTATTTATAATTTATCCCCCGTCTCTCTTGTGTCTTCCCTCCATGGGAAGTCATAGGACTATTAGGGTGTTGGTTTGGATTATGACGAAAAGGTCCCCAGTTGGTTGACCAACATTAATTTTAGAGTACACTTATGGGGCTTATAAATGTAGTACAGTGGATCAGCGCTCGCCTCATAAGATAAGGTTGTGGGTCGAGCCCCGCTGTCGCCAATGTGTTGTGCATTGGGTAAGGCATTTACCTCGATTGCCTCTCTCCACCCAGGTGTATAAATGGGTAACTCAAGGGGGGAAGGTCGGATTTTTTGGCATCCCTCGGAAAAATTAGCACTTATATAAATGCCCAGTAAAACATGTAATTCGATATGGTGTTAAAGGCTCATGATAACCGGTACATTTTTCGTTTTTTTTATGGCATAAAACTGTGCGAAAACGGTTTATGCCAAAGGCTACACCCCTAAAACGAATCTTATACGTTAACTTCACGAAACAAAATGCGTTCAACTCTGACAAATCAGGTCTTGAAAGGAAATTTGAGCAAATGGGGGATATGCGATATGAGCCAGATCCATATCGTCGGGTATACGTTGTGTTGCATGAGCGCGTAGTCTCGTGTGCGTTTGTACACGTTCGTGCTCGGACCTCGTGGAGTCAATGCGCGTGGGGACCCCATATACATGAGACTGAGACTAATTTGACCTAAAAACGTTCTCGATCTCGCATTAGGGATTTTTGAAATGGCGCGAAAATTGAATTTTTAAAATGCATTTTTCTCCAAATTTCTTCTACGAACTAAAGTTCGCAGAACCAAAATTGCTTAAAAAGTGTCTCTTGGCCGTATGGTAAATGAATGAATTCCATCAAGCGGATTGGAGGGAATCAATCAGGCCATATAATGCGTATAGGGATTTTTCACATAGCGCTCCACAGGAGGTGGGCAACAGCCAAAATCCCACTCTAGTATCGAACATCGGGCGTCCTTCCCCAGGGTACCGTGTAGAGTAGTTATTCGTCCAGCGTATTCAAGTCCGGGAACAATGGTGAAACATAGGGCAATCGATTCACGTAACATAGTTTCACGCTTATTCCTCGTTATCGTCTATGGAGCCCCGGACTATGGATCGGCAGGAATATATCTGCTTTAACACCGGCATATGCTGGGAATGCAAAACAGACTCGATGAGCGGGGGAGTGCCGAACCCCCCCCCCCCCCCCCCCCCCCAACCCAGTAGCATTTATATGAGGGAGCCTGGTCCAAACGCCAATGATGACAGAGAGATGGGCACTCCGCCTGGGGTGCACATTCAATGCGGAGTAATAAAATTAACATTTTTAGCTCTCACATCAAAACGGATGAATATTGATGCGATAATTTACAGATGGGGTTTGCGGGTGAGGCTTTCTTCAAGATGAAAATATATACTTAAATTGGGTCATTCCCCTTAAAAAATAAGCAGGTCACCGAAGCATGTGTCAAGCTGTCAATCGCGGTTCTGTGGTAATGGGGACAAAGGTCAAATGGGGGGGGTGGTCACATGGCAGGTCACCAATATGTGAGACACTACCCAAGGGACAAAGGCATCCAAAGTGTCATGAAAATCGACATCAGTGGCATTACCCAGGGGGGAGGGGGGTGGAGCAGGGGAGCAGCAGATGCCCCCTTATGGGGAATTCTTTCTTTCCCCCTCTTGCCCACCCCCCCCCATGAAAAATTAGTGAATTTCTGCACAACTGCTAATTTAAGTGAAAAAAAATTAGACATATACTATACTAACAAATTTTAACATATGGCTTACCCGGCTTCCCCCCGAAAATATATGTCCACCCCCACTTGCCCCTCATGAAAAAGATGGTTAAGCCATGATCGATAGTAGCCACCAAGCTTGCAATTGATAAATCTGGACATTTTGGGGCTATGACTCCAGATGAACTTTGACCCATTGTGCAAGGGGTAGCTTTGCGGCAATACTCTAAGACAATTAATAGCAAGTGACATTAAAATTAACAGTGGGCAATTCTGTTTTGGGTTAACATTTTTCAATGTGCTAGTGTCCTCTTTAAATTAAAACACAGAAAAAGGGTGGTTATCAATTTATGTACATTGCGGTAAGGCTCAAACCTCAAAAAATCTGCTTAAAACAGAATCGACAGATCCAAAATTCTTAAAACTTCTCTGGAATCTCGACAAAGCGAGGTATTCAAATAAGATTGATTCTGAAGTTGTTGTGAACTTGAGTTGTGGGTGAAAAAACGGCTGGTGTTAGTACATAGAATCAAGGTAAAACTTGATATGTATTTAGCCACAGTTAACTCAATGTGCCACTTTGAAACATGCATTGATTTTGTCATATTTTGCATGCATACACTCTCAATTACGAGTGTAAAATACGAGGGTATTTCGAGTGTAGGGTGCTTACAATTGGGGTGATATTTTGCGAAACTGGTGTGTTGTAGGTCCTCTCCTATCCTGATGTCATAGGGCATTCATGTCAACACTCAAGATGTCCATGTGCTTTTTTGGTGGTGACAGATATGATGAGAAGTGAAAATCCTGGCCAAATATTTGAGCTTCATAAACGATTTTCGTTCTCCCGCAGGTCTTTTCAGAAATTTAGGAGGGGGGGAGCACCACCAAAACGGTCTGTGATGCAAAAGTTAATTTGAGGGGCCATAAACTTGTAATGGACCCCCCCACACACACACACACATATATATTTGAAAATACTATCTTGGGTATTTTGGTGTTAAATTTCAAATCTGGCTCAAAAACATGATAGTTAGTTACTTTTTAACAGTTGTTTGGGTTTAAATGCAATATTTTTATCTGGGCCCAAGTTTGGGGGGCCAGGGAACTCCAAAAGTAACAATATTTTTTAATGTCCACGCACCCCACAGCAGTACATCTAACCAGTTCTACCCCGTACAACAATAATAAGCACAAGTAAAAGCGTGTTTTTATAGGCCCATTGAAAAATCCTAATGTGGCTTTGGACATATATGGACCCCCCTGAAACCAATGTTGGCATTCAACACCGCCCCTCTACTTCAAATATGCTGAAGATACAATCATTAAAGAACTATTTTGAAAGAACCAGATTGTTGTCTTGATGTCTTCACCGTTTTTAGCACAAGAAACTTTTGTTGATATTCCCCATAGAATGTAAACAATGTGCCGTACAATGACTCTGGGTAACATATAACCTTGTGTTGGTAATTTTTTAGTATTTATAACTGTGAAAAATTCAGAATGGGCCAAAAAGTAAAATTACCATTTTCAATGAGCTGTCCAACACAGATTAATTTTCTAATGTGCCTCATAATTGTAATGTATGAAAAATTCTACGATGTGACTCCGATGACAATAAAAAAATCTTACTTTTGGCCCCGAATGAACAACAACGTTGCATATTTAGGCCTCATTAACTCAAAAGGAAACAAGCTGCGACTCTTTGAACGCCACATTTTGAAATCCTCTACACCAAATAAAGTACCCCTAGATAATGATTTACAAAGGTTGGGGGATCTCCAGTACTTATCTGTGATTTCTAAAACATTGTCTTTCACCCACAGGGCAGCACTTTTCATATTCCAATTCAAAGTTTCCAATAGTGTACATATCAAATTAAAACTCTGAAAGTTAGGAGAATAATAATCAGGGAGTATTTTAATAGCTCTGATAGATTTTGCAACCATGGCCCTTTAGTTCCAAAGGCAATGTCTCCAACCACAAGACCATACCACCCTACATCATTGGCACTTATTGACAGTAGCATTACAGTAGGTTGCTTTTAATTTTGATCTCAAAGCTACATTCTTGTTGTGAAAAAATGCTTTACAAATTTTTTATATCCAAAACTTGAGTTTTGAGGCATTTCTTCTGAAAACACAAAGCGTACATGAATTGTCTTTTGTTAGATGTAAGCAGATTTCCATTTTGTTTTCCAGACACTTTGATATAAGGTGATAAATAAAATAGTAGTCAGCATTTTTTGTAAAAGAAATCAAAATCGTCATGTGAGTGCACAAGTCGTAAATGATATTTTTGGCCAATATTGAGTTTTTATATTAATATGACAAATAGATCATTACGCTTAATTTGATATCCATTTCAGGTGACAGTCTCAATTTATTGCAGAGTTATTAAGGCCTAAATAGGCCTATTTGGTGTAGATACGACTTTGGTTGCCACTCAAAATTGAATTTCTGTTGAGGGCAACAAAGTGCTAAACTGGTAGATACGACTTGTTGCCCACGACACAGGAAAACTAGTATGTAGATAGACATTTTATTTTGTAAAACGCTGGTTTTTAAAAAGGTATAAAGTAAAATATCCCAAAATATCTCTGGATGAAAAGAGCATAATTTATACTAATTTCGGCCCACAAAAAAACCTTTAAAACATATCAAAAAATTGTCGCTACGACCTTTTCCCACTCAATATTACAGCCCCAGTACTTAATTAATTTTACACAAAAGTAAATGATACGCCTAATTTAACATAAATTTCAAGTATAAGGTTTCAATTATTGGGCTAATTAGGCCAATTAGGTTAGATACGACTTTGTTGCACTCAAAATTGAATTTCCCGTGTCGAGCAACAAAGGCGTCGTAACTGGTAGATACTATTTTGTTGCATGACACGGGAACTCAAATGTGTAGTTACGCCTTTTTAATAAGCCAATTCTTAATTAGTCGACTTAAGTGGGAAATTAAATATTTATAAGGTATTTAAAAAAATACATTTTTATCGTGTTTAAGAATTATTTTCATTTGAAAAATCACAAAAGAATGAAACTCAAAAATGCTTCTCCTGTAAAATCATGAAAATGTAGATACGACTTTGTTGCACTCACATGACGAAATACAATAATGATGAAAACTTTTCCCAAAGAATTGTCAAAAAAATTGCCTTTTGGCAAAATTGTAAAATTTTGATCCAAACACCACAATTAGCACAAATTTGGTTTAGCAAAGTAGTTTGTTTGTGTTTGACAACAAAATCATGTTTCTATGTTGTGAAATGCTTGTGTTCAAATCTATGAAATGGCAAAAACGTTTCTTTACACTACTTTTGGGTGTCTTTTGTGCATAGCAACAAATGCTTTCCAAATTTCTTATTGTGACAGAGCTTTAATATGATATCTTAAAATCTGAGTTGCATTTGAATGTGCCAAATTCGAAATACAATAATAATCTTGTTCCCTAAAAATGTCAAAAATTGACAATTTGGACACAATTTTGGCCAAAACATAAAAAACTAAAGAGAATCAGCACATGCTTAGTTATATTTGGTTTAGCAATGCAGTCTGCTTTCATTTGACACCGGAGTCATGTGTTTATGCTACAAAATGCTTGTTTTATGCTCTAAAGTTGCTTTTTTTTTGGGGGGGGGTGTATTTTTTTGAAAAAAAATCTATGAAATGGTAAAAAGAGTTTTTTACAGTACTTTTGTACAAGTTTTTGTGCCCAGGCTCTAGCGGATTCCAAATTTACTGCGTCAGGGCTTCAATATGACGTCATAAAATCTATGTCAGCATTTGAATGTGCAAAATTATAAATACAATAATCATGTAAAATGTCAAAACAAATAGGCTTTTTGGGCATAATTTTGATATTTTAGGCTAAAACACCAGAAGTTAAAGAAAATCAGCACATGCTTAGCACACATTTGGTTTAGGCATGTAATTTGCTTTCATTTGACACCAGAATCATGTTTCTATGTTGAGAAATGCTTGTTTTATGCTCAAAAAATAATTTTTGGGTATTTTCTGAAAAAATCCATTAAATGGCAAAAAAGTTTATTTTACACTACTTTTGGACATATTTTGTGCACAGGCGCAAGCGGATTCCAAATTTACTGTGTCAGAGCTTGAATATAACATTAAAAAAAATTTGTTAACATTTGTATGTGCGACATTAGAAATACAATAATCATACACAATTTCCCTAAAAATGTAAAAAAATGGGGTTTTGGGGGCAAATTTTGACATTTTTGGCCAAAGCACCAAAATTTAACAAAAAACTAAACTGGATAAAAAGTTTATTTTACAACTAACTTTTGGAATCTTTGTGCCCATGCGGCAAAGCGGATTACAAATTTACTGCGCTTTAAATGACATCAAAAATGAGAACATTGTGAATAGGCGACATTAGAAATACAATAATATAATGCAAAATTTCCCCTAAAATGTCAAAAAAATGGGTGTTTTTTGTCAAATTTGAATTTTTGGCCAAAACACCAAAATTAAAAAAAAAATGTTTAAGAGGATTAGAATATATTTGGTTTATCTATGTAATTTTGCTTTCATTTGACACCAGATCAAGTCTCGATGTTGCAGAAATACTGTTTATGCTAAAAAATGATTGGGGGTATTTCTTTTTAAAAAATCGATGAAAATGGTAAACAAGTTTTTTGTACACTACTTTTGGACATTTCTTGTGCCCAGGCATCAAGCGATTCCAAATTTACTGTGTCAGAGGTTCAATATGACGTCATAAAATCTATGCCAGATTTTGATGTACGAAATTATAAATACAAAAAAATGTTAAATTTGCCCTAAAAATGTCAAAAAATGGGCCTTTGTTGACACCAAAAAATTTGAAATTGTTGGTCTAAATTAAGAAATTAGGAAATATACAATATTTGCTGTCATATTTAGTTTGATAGCACAGTTGCTTTCATTTGACACCAAATTTCATATTTCTGTGTTGTAAATTGTAAAAACTTGATTGTGGTGGGTATTTTCATTGGAAAAAAGTCTATGAAATGGTAAAAAAAGTGCTGTTTCCACCACTGTGGAACTTTTTATGTTGGAAACAAGCAGATTCTAAATCTACATGGTTACAGACTTCAAAAATGGTACCAAAAAACCTGTGTCTGCGGGGGGTGCAACGAAAATGAAATATAAGGCTCTTTCAAATTCAGCTGATTAAGCATATTTAATATATTTTATCGATGATTTTCAGAAACCGGTTCTCCGGTAATCTTTCGTACCTTTAACTAATATTTATAAGCAAAAGAACGGGTAATGTGCTAACACGATGAAAACATGGGGATTCTTATTCGACCATGACATTACACAAGTGATACACTGGGTAAAATCCCCGGTACAAATTAGGTGCCAAGTGTCTGAACTTGATGTCTCATTGACACTGAGATTGTCGCAATTCAGATTATATGGTATGAAGCTGTTGAATCATCGATACGAGCCTGCATGACATATCGGTAACTTGGACTTCGAATCTCGGCAAACCAAAATATACGGATGTTACTTCTACCTGTCATTTCCTGTGAAGCATTGGGTAATTTGACAGCGGACGGATTAATGCCAGCTAATTCTCCGGTGGGAGGTAACGTGATTTACCTCACCCTTTTTGACAAATGTATTGCTGTAATTGAATCTGCCAATGCTGCGCTAGGAAATTTCCTGATAGGTTTAAAATTGTTTTATTCTTCTGCAAATAAAACACCAGCTTGATATAATGGCAATCATTGATTTCCATTCAAACAGTCTCATTTTTACTGGTTTTCTGTTGCAACATATTTCAAAATGAAAATTGTGGGATCCCATGTTGTTTTCTTTACTGTTAAAACAGTGCAATTACAAGAACTTCAATCACGCACGGTATTCATTTGTTTTAAAGATGTTCCACAAAGCAGATTAAGAGGCTATGTAAAGTCTGCTGCTGAGCGCAAATCAAATAGATATCGGCAATCAAGTATAGGTTACTTCGGCTAATTTTAGAGGAAGGCACAGCATAGAAAAAATGTAAGGAGCTGCAAACACCTGACTTACTTGATTGCACTATCTTATATTCGCTTTTATGTTTGTATTCAGGACCATTTGCCATTAAGCTAAGATATACTGATGGTGTATTTTACTTGAGTCTTATCTAAAACGCAAAGTCTTCATTGGTCTCACTGAAACCCATCTAGCATTGACGAAAGATGTGGGGTTTTCACAGATTTCAAAAGCAAAGGCCAAACCATTCCACCGCCCAGTTTGGGCCATTTTCAGTGGTATTATGAAGGTAATCTGCAATCATATTTTGTCCTCAACCACATAGACGCGAATACGTGTCACATATCATACATCACTGAAAAGGAGTATGGACCAAGGATTTTAAAAAAAATATTCGCTAAGTTTATATTGTTGAGTATGCTGATCTCCATCCCATATTCATATTGTGAAGGAGTCGCAGGCGAAATATATTACTAGTTTATTAGTGGTTTTGTTGTGAAGATGCAAAAGGTAAGAATCTTGAATTTCCTTAACTCGTTCAACTGGTTTCCGACACTTCTTCATAATTCGCGTAATTTCAAGAGTGCTTCACATTATTTTATAAATTAGAAAAAGAAACCGGAATATTTGAGCGAAACTAAGTGTATTCTTGACTACGAGTTTGAAGTGCATTCGATTAATATGCATTAACCGCTATAGCAAGTTAGGGTAATAGGGCATTAACATTAATTATGGCTTTTCTTCTCGAGAAGGATTGTAATAAGGGCAAAACAAATGCGCTGCCAAATCGTGGTGCTTATTATGAAGTTTTCTTAGATATTGTTAAGACCATGGTGAATCATTTCCACTGGTGATGAATCATTTTAGCATTCTGTCAAATGAATCACTGGTACAGTAACAACTTCGAAGAACAATTCCCCAGGCAATTTATCAATCATTTTTTTTCTCCCAATCCCAAACCAACCATATTAAATTTGCCCCCACTTCAATTGATTTAAAGTATACAAAAAGTACAACAAGTTTTAAACTTGTTATTGAATTACCGGTTTCCAAAAAGGGTTCTTTAGTGCCTAGATGTATGAAACAAAAGCGGTATTGATGGAGACATTTTTACTTTTCAACCTCTTGTATGGACAACATTTTACCAAAAATATTAAGCGGTGAGAGCAATTAGAGTGCTACGCGTGGAGTGTTGGCTGTCACAGTTATAAATCCAACCTTTTAGCAGCTGTCAAACCGTTAGCTGCAAACCATGAGATTTCTATGTTCTCTTCTGGGAAGGGGGAACAAGGTTAAATGAACAGATGTTTTCTAAACCTCATTTTAACATGCTAGTGAACTTCTAGAAATCATAAGAAGTTGCTGCAAATCATTTATAAAACGCAGAGTTTCCAAATGTATTGCTTAGAAGCTGGTACATTCAAGCGTATTAAACGTTTGCATCAATCGCAACCCCCAAAGTTATGTACAACTTGAAAACGCGACTTACAGTAATTCATCACCACAAAAAAGGGTTTACAGATATGGAAACTAACAAAACTTTGCCGATTGCCAAAGAACAGGATAAATATTTAATAATTCACGTACACGCTAACATAATACCTATAACCATAACACTTTTTGGCTTAAATCGGAGTGACGGTTTTAACTTCCGAAATGAATATTAGACCAAAGGGTATTAGACCAGGTGGATATTAGACCAGATGGGTATTAGCCCAAATGGACATTAGACAAATTTCAGTTTCAGTTTCAGTTTCAGAAACTGAAACTGTATGAAACGTTTACAAATTTGACACCTGTTAATTTACCCCCTTCCATATCTCAAAATGCTCAAGGATGCGAAAGTTGCATCATGAAGATTTGGAATCAGCAGGTCAATTGCTTAGAAACCATCAAAATATTTTGTGCAGACTTTTTTGCAAGGTTATGTCTATGGTTTTAATACGCCTGGGTGATACATGATTTCCCTTTTAAATTGGGGGCGATGCTGTGGAATACAAATGCTCCTTCAGTTTTGTTCAATATTTCACAAATTATAGCACCAATAGAAAAGGTCAATGTGTTCTCAAGAGAAATTGTTCTGAAAGTGAAAGGGTAAAATGAAGTATGTCCTTCACTATAAGAATTATTTCAAAATGCACGAATAATGAATAGTGGTTCACAATTTGAACATTACAAGCATACGAGGTTCAAGTTTGTATGACTTGCGAAAAACAGGGAGCATTTCCACCTATATTTCGCATGGAATTTGTGCACTACCTTTCAGAAATTCGTTGTGAGGTTGTAGAAAATTTATCAAGAATCACTGCAAATTACTCTAGCATGCCATTCAATAAGTTCTTATGACGTTGAAGTTGAACGCTTGCCCTATTTTATATTGTCCTGTCGACCTCATGATTCGTCTTGAATTACCTACCCCCACTTATGGCTTCGGTTTATATACATATATTCTTCCCCTTCATTGGCAGAACCTAGTAAATCGGCTTTTTTCTTCTACCAGGATCATGGTCTAGGCAATACGATAGCACCCGCGGGAATACATGGCGGAATAGGTAAATTCCCTTTTTTCCCGTATAAACGCCCTCTGGTCTTAGCATATAGGTAACTAATAGAGTGGTTTGTTTTCGCCCCCCTTTTTTCCGGTTTCGCTCCTTCATACTAAACATGCTCAAATCATGAGTAGTCTTCAGTACTGCCATGAACTATCAATTTCCGACAACACATAGGCATAGCTTCATCCTTATCAAGCTGACGACGAATGATCACCGACTGTATGAGAATATACAACTGTCATCCTTTGTGGCAGGTACGATATTTAGCTATATTGATCAGGGTTTGCAAAAAAAAACAACATTTTTATTTGAATTTATGGGCAACGTCCTGGATAACCCATAAAGCTTATTGACATTGGTAGTAAATGGGTTCATTCGAAATCATCCTACTTTTTTTGAACCTTATTTTGTACACAATGTACAGTATGACTATACATGGAACCAGCGGGTTTACGTTCTCTTTTGAAGAGCGGTTTATTATCAGTCTTTTTTATTTTGTCCAAGTCTAACTAAACCATGGTGAGACGATTCTACTTTTAATTCGCCCCGTCGGGAATTGATCCTGGGACGTGTCAGGACAATGGGTAATACCTTTCCACCCGTGACTTTTTTAATTAACTGTATTATAATATTTTGTTGAAATGACCAGCGCATACTTTATCATTGATCTCGTCACTATCCAGTGGACTTGAAAAATGTTGTTCACTAATATTTTTCAAAGGTAACGTGGTAACTAGTAGCAGCACCAGCTCTCCTAGTATTTAGTTTCTGCCACCCCTAACCTTCATCTCCGCATGTTAACAAAAAGTCTTACCCAATAAATGCTGGGCGCGAAGCATTTGACACAAAAAGTAATTTTTCAATTCAGATTAGTAAAAAAGTAGTATATATATCCATTAAAATCTAAACAGCAACAGGACGACGGCGGCGACGACGACACAACGACAACAAAACAACAACCACACACTACAATAACAAACAAACACACGCGGTCTTTGGCAAGTAAAAGAGAATTTGGGGAATTTGAAAAAACCGATCACTGCAAAGGCCTCTTTTTTTGCCACTCTGGTAATTAAGTAAGCTTAACAATACAATTTCCCACCTGTGAATTTACTCCCCTGGTACAACTGGGTTTCCTTTTTATATTATACCTTATTACCCTTTGGACCTTTCGATGTATTTTGAGAGGCGGTAGGCTTTGCTAGTTTAAACTCACTACATATTACTGGCCTGACAATTCGATGAAAGTCAAATAGATAAACCCGACCTTTCATCATCTGTTTCTTAAGATGCCCACATTTATCTGCTACCATTAAAATACTAGTCTAAATGTATGAATGCTTTGAAGTGGTGGCCAAACCCAAGCTTTAACTTCCAAAGAAAATTGACCGACTCATTGGCAACCAGAGAACAGGGGGGAAGTAGAATAAGACGGAATATGAGGGTTCTTATCCGTGTAACGCTACATCTATAACGCGATTACACAAACTGAACTTAACATATGTCCCTGAAATAAACCTTGTTTCTAATTATGAACTAAGGTTACTAAATAACTTGAAAACCGATTATCAGACGTTACTGAATATCGCCTCTCGTTGAGATATTTTGTTTGCCCGTATTGATAAACGTTAGTAATTAACAAGCTTTAACTGCCACGCCCCTGGCATGAAGGCACTCTCGGGCATTATTAGATGGGATCAAATCAGCTCAATTGGGTGGTTAACAGTCGGTCACTAAAAAACAAAAAATGGCAGCATACCACCTATTTTACCCCAAAGAAAGGAAAAATCAGTAAATTATATAACCCCTTTCCGAAAGGATTTTTAGGTAAACAGCCACCAATAATAAGCTTCAAAGACATCAACAATAACGATACAACTGAAAAAAGTTCAGAAATTTTAGGGCAAAACATTCAATTATATTTTGCGACTCAAAATGAATGAACAAGACCCTAATATCATCGGCATTTTTGTAGCGCGCTGCTTCACCTAGACTTGTTGCTGATTAATGCAGTGGTAAAGAATGAACTATATATCTCATGCTATTTTGTTAGGCACTTTCTTAGTACCTTAAAGGGGTGGAGCCCATGGACCAAGGGGGGGGTGGTCCTAGGGAACCCTCAAAATTTTGTTTTCGTTCTCGCTCGGGCCCGCTTTACGCGCGGGAGTTTGCGCCAATTTTTTGTAATTGTCGGACTTTTAAATGTGGCTTTCTTTGATACAAAAAATTAAAATCGGCCCCCCCAAGCGTTAATGAGTTAATTATTGAGGGCCCCATGGAACCCCCCTTGGGCACTAACGGAAGCACCTTATAATATTAACAAAATCAAAGACCAAGTAATTTTTTTTGCTGAAATCTTGTTTCACACTTCACCATAACCCACACTCGCACTGGCCAAAAGTTTTGCCACCTGTCACGAAAACGAAATATATTCAAGATTGATTTAAAATTGTTAAACAGGAGTTTTCCTGACTACCATTAGCGAACATAATCATTTCCAAATTTGTGATTTCAACAGATGCTTGATCTCGCATAATCAGTACTGGCGAAAAACGACCAATTTATTGTCTGATCCCAAAAATCTGGAGGGTAAAGTAGCTGCTAAGGATGACTTGCCGAGTTGTACTCCAGACGAATACGGGCTACAGGAACGTCAAAAACGCTGCAAAATACTCGCTAAATGAATCTTATTGGTTTGGCAGGTCTGCTGCTAGTAAATGTTTGGGCAAAAAAACTGTGTGGTTGTATGGACCCGAAAATGATAAGCCACTAAAGATTTCGATCAACCGTGGACTTCAGGAAATTTAATGGCATGAAGAGTCCGTGATAACATGAACACAACTTTTTAAAATCACGCCGTAGAACCACTTGTGTGTGTTTGTCCCAGGCATGTAAACGTGTATTTAGGACATGAATTACGTAAAACCACATGATTCTTCATTCGAATTGCATTTTAGGTGTCTCATTTCTCGATTTTTTCCGAGCCCGCTGTCTTTCCCATTGACTTTATTAATCTCATTTACGGTCTACAACCACATAATTTAATCTCATCAACCTTCGGGGTAAACCCCAATGAATCCGTACAATTCATTAGCGGCTGCTTTGAAGCCATATTTTTGGTTTATGTGTCTGTATTCCTCTGGAGTGCAATCGGCAAGTTAGCATTCGCTGTTTCTTTAATCTAGCCATATGAGTGAACATGACAATCAAATCAACGTTTATATTCACCCTCTTCGGTTCTGAGTGAATAGCGTCTGTATGAAACACAACAACTGTGTGGCATTTAAATATACGTATTTGTTGTCAAATATTTACGGTAATAAAATTTGAAATCAGTACGTGGTGATTCTGAATTTCGTTTTCTACATGATGCAATACTTTTTGGCAGTGTGTGTTAAGTAAACAATTAATGTAACATTCAATAATTACCCCTATATGTGCTTAAAAAAAACAAATGCAAAGTCTTGTGAAATGACTTGTAAAATTTGCAACAACACCGCGGTTAAAAAATAACGGTATTTCTAAAACGTCAAGTTTTTGTTAAATACTAGTAATTTGGGTCTTCTAGAGTATATTATCAACATAAAATACA
Source organism: Ophioderma brevispina (assembly GCA_023653785.1). Classification (NCBI taxonomy): domain Eukaryota; kingdom Metazoa; phylum Echinodermata; class Ophiuroidea; order Amphilepidida; family Ophiodermatidae; genus Ophioderma; species Ophioderma brevispina. The sequence continues at coordinate 40,837 of JAMKCH010018252.1, forward strand.
TTTCCAAAAAGTTTGATGTAAGCTCAAGGCTCAATTTGAAATTCCGGTCTTTTAGCCCATGTTTGGGCGTGTTTGGAAGACCTGTTTTGCCCCTTTCACAGTGTGGTATAAATATGTTCGTGCAACAAATTCCCTCGTGGGAAAGTGGTTTCCCCGTGGGGGGTGGGGGGTTCCATGCCCCACTTGGGCACCAACAGAGTGAAAACAAAACACCCTTGGTCCCTTAAAGACACTATCAGTGATTTATCCAAAAGTCAAATATTTAGAAAATGTTCCATGAATAGCTTAACATGCAGGATAAGTCTGTATAGTTCTCAAAAGTTCTTTTTTTCCCATCTTAATAATTGACTAATAAAAAGGAAGAAAATGGCACGTGTTCAAAGACAACGAATCGCCATTCAATTACGTGTTTGGGTAAGTTTCCGGTCGGACAGTAATGGCTAAAATATTTGTTTTTTTGCTTTTTAGGTTGCTTCTTGTCCTATTACTTGCATGGAAATCTGTTATGTATGGTACTTGTTGCAAATATGGAAAAATCTAATTTTTAATGGATTTTTTTTTATTTTCTGATTTAAATCAAATCACCATAGTGTTACGCAAAACGATGCCAATGATTTTAATATTTTCTCTAAACCCTAACAAAAACCACAACAACCCCAACATAATACCAATCTTATAACTCATTCAATTACGTGAGAACAATGAAACAAATGTGGAAGCACAATTGCCCTATTTGGTCCATTTTTCTATATGTCAAATCAGTCCTGTACAAAGCTATGGAGATTCTCAAAATTGCACTAGGTGGTAAATCTCAAAAATGGCCTTTTTGGGAAAAAAAAACTTGGTACGGGCATGTTTCTTTCACAATTATACCAAGACGATTTCTGACAATTTCAACAAGATCTGGGCACGATGCCATAACCTTAACACATGTCTCTCAAAGCAACCGCGTAATATGTATGAGACCCCGCCTCCGCTGAAATATGTTGTTTGATGCATTGATCTACTTCATATTGATACCATATTCCACTGATCACTATGCCCCCGGATTGATTATCTTGGCTACCTGGGCGGAAATCCACTCACCGGTAATTTGATGATCAAATCACAGCCCACTGGGTGCTTAACGTCCGCCACTTACACAACCAATGCGTGCATAGATAGGGTGTGTGGGCGGCGGGCGAGGGTAGATAAGGCTGGAGCCATCACAAAACAGCAGACGGTTAATGTATCTAGAGTTTAATTTCCTTAAGACTATCGATTGAATTATGAGTATTCTTTTCCCATGTTCATTGGGAAGGCTGGGAAAAACGGAAAACGCCCTGTACTTATCGGAGGGACTTAACCCCGTCGTGTCATGTTTTTCTAAATCATTGTTCAAAATTATGAGTTACTGTTTGGGTTTAACAATGAAATAATCGTTACAGGTCCCCTTTCCCACTTTCCCCTTACTCCATCATGCAATATTGAAAGACATACATCCGTGGTCTCAACATTTCTTGTTTAACCGGGTATTCAATCACGGTTTGTTTTCTCCTGAAGCCCCGGGCCGTTGTGGCAGGAAATATGGTCCACAGTCCACTACAATGGTGAGAATATGGCCGCGATTCATTTGAGCTTCACGCCACATTATTTTCCAACGATTCACGCTTAAATGCTTTTACACACACAACCGGGATTTTACAGCCCGTTTGAGTGCCAGGAGGTGTTTTTCATTGCTTCCTTACTTGTCCCGTGCTGTTCAAGTAAGTAATGGGGAGGTGGGGAAATCTGGTCTTATTCAGTCCAATTGATTTTTTTAGTGCCGGATGGGTCCAAATACAATGCATCCGAACTAATCTCCACAATAACCCAGTGAGTAATTGTCCTTGTTCACCAGAGGCCACCTATTCCATTCCACCTCCCTTAGCGACGACCACATTCAATGTTGGATATCTCAGTGGTAAAGTAGAGATTTTTAATAAGCACTGAAAAGTATACAACATTATTTCCAAATTGAGTTCAGGGCATATCGCGGTTTGCGATATTGCCAACAATGAAAGCCGAACTAATTATGTTCATGCATCTAAAATCTCTGACTTCAGATCGCGCTTCTATATATGCAAGAATGTTTTAATTATGTACCACAATAAGTTATTTTCTAAATTATACTCGTAACTCCGCCTTAGATTAATTAAATGATTCACATACGAAAAATGAAAATAATAATCATCCGTACCATAATTAATTGAAAAATCAAAATCCTAATGATGAAACTCGGTGACTACCGAAGGGTTCGATTCTCTTAAATGACACATGTATGAACTGGACGTATGACACATAAAATGTGCTCATTGATAAAATAAAACTTGAAAATCTTAAAAATAAAAAATTTTTTTTACTTTTTTTATTTTTTTCAAAAAAAAGGTAAAATACGTTTATCACAAATAAAATACAAATAGTGTTGTTATTACTTTGATTTCTGATATTCGGCAAGTACAGTTTCTGAATTGCAATAACTCTCTATTGTATCACTTGGGCTCAACATGATAAAGGTCAAAACACTTAATTTGAATATGCACTTGATTGTGCTAAGTCTGGTAAATACGTTACATTGTACCCTACCGTTGATTCCCCGGGCAGTATTGGTAGTAATTGTAGATCTTTAATCAACTGTTTATAATTTACCGAATACGTAAGTGTAGGGCACATGCTGTTTTTGTATTAGGATCTACCAGCAAATGCCGTGCTTCAGATTACCCGAGTTTGCCTTAGTTAGTGCCAAAACAATTAACCTGAAATAGCTTAGGAGTGGCAGTGAGGTTACAAGGTGGACGCCTGGCAGAATTTCCCCTTGAAGTTTAAAACTTTCTTATAGTTTTGATTTTGATCGAAGTGCTGGTTAATTTTCATAACACTGGATTATCTTCAGCCTCAGGCTTCGGACAGGTTATATTGAAATAATATCTGGCAGACATTAACCGTCGATGTCATGTTTTCTAACTTCATTTCAAAAATATGAGCTTATGTTTGGGTTTAACAGGTAGAAATTACAATAGTACAGGTCCCCTTTTCCCACCTTCTCCACTTACTCCCATCATGCAAATATTGAAAGACATACATCCGTGGTTTTTCAACATTTCTTGTTTAACCTGGGTGATTTCAATCAGGTTGTCCCTCTTGAAAGCCAGGGACGGTGTGGCAGGAAATATGGTCCCCAGTCCACCTACAATGTGATGAGAAAGATGAGAATATGGCACTCGATTCAGTTGAATCTCACGCAACATTATTTTCACGCTTTATTTCCTTTTTACACCGGGATTTACAGCACCGTTTGAGTGCAAGGAGGTGTTTTTCATTGCTTACTTGTCCCGTTGCTGTTCAAGTAGTAATGGGGAGTGGGAAATTGGTCTATTCAGTTCCAATTGATTGTTTTAGCATGGGAGTCCAGAATTACATGCATCCGAACTAATCTCAACAAATACTACCCAGTGGGGAATTGATCCTGTTCACCAGGGCAACACCTATTGACACCTTCCATTAGCGACGACCACATTCAATGTTGGATATCTCAGGTTAAAAGGGAGAGATTTTATTACAGCACTTTGAAAAGTGTATATCCAACCATTATTTCCAAGATTGATTGTTTAGGGCAACTATTCGCGGTTTGCGATATTGCCATGAATGAAAGCCGACATAAAGTAAATAGTTCATCCATCTAAAACTGCTGACTTCAATCGCTTTCAATATCAGATGTTTTAAGTATGTTACCAAAAATAGTTATTTATCTAAATCTATAACTCCGCCTTAGATTAATTAAATGTGCACTACGAAAAAAGGGAAAGTAATATCATCCGTACCATAATTAATTTTGAAATTTTTGAAAATCAAAATTCCGATGGATGAAACTCGGTTGAACTGAAAGGGTTATCGAGGTTCTTAAATGATTCACATGTATGACTGCCCATGGCGTATGACACATAAAATGCTCATGAAAATAAAATAAAACTTGAAAAATCTTCTTTTAATATAAAAAAATTTTAAAAAGCGTTGCTGGTTTTCAAAGGTAGAATATAATAATACGTTTTATCACAAAATTAAAATACATGTTGTTATTACTTTGATTTCTGATATCGGCAAAGTACAGTTTCTGAATTGCATAACTCTCTATTGGATCACGTCCAAAATGAGAAAGAAAAACACTTAATGGAATATGCACTGATTTTGCGAGTCTGGTAAAACGTTAAAATTGTACACTAACGTTGATCCCCGGCAGTATTTGTTAGAGTATTTAGATCTTTTAGATCAACGTTGTATAATTTACAATTACGTAAGTGTAAGGGCATGCTGTTTGTAATTAGGATCTTACCAGCAAATGCCTTGCTTCAGATACCCAGTTTGCCTTAGTTAGTGCCAAAACAATTAACCTGAATAGCTTATGAGGTGCAGAGTGAGTTAAATGTGGGACGCTTCAGGAATTTCCCCGTGAAGTTTAACACTTTCTTATAGTTTTATTTGATCGATATGGTTAATTTCATAACACTGGATATATCTCATGCCTCAGGATTCGTTGACTAGGTGTATTGAAATAAAATTAATATGGCAGACATTAACATTTTCGGCTTGAATTGCGTAGTTTTATTCCTTTGTATCACCAAACTAGGCCAAAAACATTCGGCTTTTTGTTATCCGCGAGTGATAAAGTTAATATTTCATCCTACTCTCGTTCGGTCTTTGACACAAAACGTGCGCTCGCATATATCACGCACTTCCACTGCGTAATGTGGGTATCAATTTGCGCTGTTTGTTAAAAGCCTATTTTTAGTATTTCCAGACTTGTAAAGAGCAATCGAATAAATTATAAAAATTGTTAAGGGTATTAGCAGAAGATGCGGCTTCAATGTTATCGTAGTGTTAACCCGTTAATTACAAATTTTAAAAACATGAATTTTGTCTTATCATTTGCTTTTTTTAACAGCATTGTATATGGTTAATGTGCAATGGAGGCGCGATTGAAAACAACTGTTTAATTTGACGGGGATGATAATGTGGAAATGCTTCTATGATAGTATTTATAATGTCTGGGATGTTTTGCACATTGATAATTCCTCTTTGAGATTTATATGCACAACCACACAGCGAATCAATCTCTAGCGATGTGTACGATTTGACTTATTTATTTTTTCTACATTTCCTCTCTTCATATACTTTCAATGGTTATCTGCAGTGAATAAAAGGGAACATCTATACTATTTGTATTTCAAAGTACGATTAGATAATGTGTTTCGGCTGAGGCTAGAAGCAGAGAGAAGGAGTGCTGTTCAGTTTGCATTTAAGGATTACCGTTTAGTCTCTGGTCTTTTTTTTCTAGGAATTAAGCAGCGGGACTATTTTATTATTGCAGCTTACTCTTAGGCCATACCACTCGAGCTTTGTCGTAATTATGTCACTGAAAACTCCTTTACCACACTTCTGGGTTTAAAGAATGAAGAACATTGTCTTCATTAGATATAGCACAATTTGGTTTTGCACTGCGGTCGTTATTCAACGGCAGACAAATCAATGTCCAAGAAGCATTTACCCTTGTGGTGATCAACTTTAGTTTCAGTTTAGAAAAAATACATGTATATAGTGTGATTTCTGTTTGGACTTTTGTGATGTGCTTCAAAGATTGGAAGAGAATTAGCCTCCAGTGATATTTGAACTAAGGTTTCCTATTACGGAGTTGTAGTGTTGGGGGTGGGGGGGGGGAGATTTGTGACAACATTATTAACAGAAGTTTGTCCGCAAAATTCGACCTTCGCGTCACGATTCGTGGAAGAGTAGTCGAAATACAGATTTAGAGTGGTAATGTTTTCAAATACATTCCGCATTGATATATCAATCGTAATTAATTTTTTTTGTGAATGTGGGGTCCGATCTTGCATTTCAAAAATCCAAAACACAGGGAAACAATATTTTGATTATCTTAAAGATAAAAAGTATTTTCGTGCTGTTTATGAAAACTCAATGTAAGTGGATTATCTTAAAGTATAATTGATAACTGACCAAGCAATAAAGTGATTGGTCATGACGATTAGTTGGTGGTACCTTTATTATTAAAAAGTGCGCAACCAAAAGTGTTACGGACCACATAACGCGTTATTTAATTTGTCATATCAACTGGTATTGTCCCAGACAAGGTTAAAAACTACGGAAAGGATTCCCAATAATAAAAAAGGAAGATAAGAACTATTCTCTAGTTATCGCCCAGTTTCACTTTTATCAGGTTTGCCAAAAATTCTCGAAAAAGATTGGTCTTAATAGTGTATTGACTATATTGAATCTAATTAAATACTAAATGACAAACAATTTGGACTTTTTCCGATTCTAAACATTCGGACCGATATGGCGATAATTACCGTTGGTATATGTAAAATAAATTACTGGTTTCCCTAGACTTATCTAAGGCCTTTGATTACAATCAATCACAACGTACTCCTGTAGAATTAGAACATTTTATGGTTTAGGGGCATTGTACTAGACTGCCTGAAAAATTATTTATGTAATAGAACACAACCGTTTCTTAGAATCTTGTGAATCCGAATCGAAAGAAATCATTGTTGGTGTTTCCACCAAGGCTCAATTGGGGTTCCCCTTCTGTTATAACTTATGAAATGACATTTCAATTTCCAGTATGTCTAAATTTCAATGTCTTCTTGCTGATGGATGCCACATTCCTTTACTCACATAAAGATATTACAAAGTTCAAGGTAAGGCTCATTATAAAGAATTGTAAAAAGTTAGTAATTGGTTTAGAGCCAATAAACTATCCGTAAATGCTAGCAAAACAAACTATATGATACTAGGTACACCTCGTATGACATCCGTAAATCTCGGCAACAATTCACAACATGATTCTAATATCATTCTAAATGATACGTTGTTAGATAGAGTGAAACAAACAAAATTCCTTGGTGTATTAAGGTAGAAAGATCCTAATCAAAAATGTTTTTTCCTTAAAGAAATCAATTTTCTGTTTTGTTCAGTTTTTAGTAATTTCAACCATGAAAAATCCAAAAATGCCAATTACCATATTTTAATAATGTTTGTTTCCTTAGCAACGTGTTTAAACCTTAGTTACGGATATTTTGCAAAAACTTACAGAATTAAAAAAAATGGAAACACTTTGTTCTATACAGACCAGGGAATCAGGCAAATACAACCTCTTTTACATAGGGGTTAAGGAAAATAATGTAATGGCTGCAAGAACACTGGTGATGTTAATTGACCAGTAAGTATCCGAAAACCTATTTTTGCCTATTTCTCAGTTTCTATTTTTGGACCAAAGTGTCATTTTTGATGCACAATATCTCCAGTTTTGTTTCTTCAAATAAAATATCATTTGCCAGAGTTGTTCATTAAATGATACTGCTTGTACTGACGTTTTTTATTTTTTAAAAGTCTACCCCGATTTGGAGTTATTAGCATTAAACATATTAATGAGCTGTTAAATTCATGTAATTTTCATACTTTTGAATATTAATCAAAACCTTTTCATAAATTAGAAAAAATAAAATCGTCAGTCCAAGGCAAATTGTGTAATTATCATAAATACCAAGTTTTATGGTGATAGGTGGTACACTTTGGTCAGGAGAACGCATCAAAATTTCTTCAAAATGGCAACCATTGGCGGCCATATTGGATATCTCATTTGCATAATGTATTCAGAAAGTGTCGGATTGCACATAATTCCACATATACGTTAATATTATGTATGAAAAGACATGAAAAATGTTTAAATTAAGACTTTAGTTTGATTAGGATCTTTCTACCTTAATTGATGAGTGTCTCACATGGAAAAGCCACATTGATTGTGTTCTAAATCTATAGCTAGAAATATTGGTATCATGAACAAATTGAAGCACTTCTTTCCAAGTCTATATGATACTCTCTGTATCACACTTTAATCTTACCTTATATATTAATTATGGTATACTTGTTTTGGGGAAGTAATTATAAAACACACTTGAACAAACTTGTTAAACTTCAAAATGGGCAATAAGAACCATTCAAACACAGTCATTATAGAAGTCACACCGGACCATTTTTTCGAAATTCAATCTCTTAACTCTAAGATAAATATAACTCTTGAATTGGGTGTTTCACGTTCACATACTCAAATATAACGAACTTCCTAAGTTCACCAATGTCAATATTTTATATACTAAACTTTCAGACATACATAATTATAATCAATCAGACAATACTAACTAGCAATCTTAATATTTCACAAAAATAAAAAAATCGTTCCGTGACCACTCTAATCGAGCGAGAGGGCCCATTCTTTGGAATTCTTTAGCAAATACAATAAAAAAAAATTGCAATTCTGTTTTAAACGTTTCCGCAGGCAGTGAAACAAAAACTTGTATCTAATATGAGGAATTTCTCTGGTTCAACTTCTATGTCTTTGTTATTTTTGGTAATTGTTTTCAAATGTGTTTTTTCGTACTTTTTCTTCATTATTAGTTTAATTTTTATATCTTAATTTCCATTGATCTAAAAGTATATGTGTAACTCTAGCATTTCGTCAAGGGGATGGCTTCGTAGCAGCCTTCTTGCCTCCAGCCATCTCCTCACATAATATTCTTCTCTTGATGTTTTTGATTGTTTTGTCACTTTACATATTATGGGAATAATGAACTGAACTGAAACTGAATGGAATGGGTGCCTAGGTGGTAATAAATGTACAATAATTTCGCCTATGCTTTATGATCCTTGCAATTTAATGAACCAGGTTTTTCTTTGTAAAGCAACATTCACATCTCAACTTAAAAAAAAGATGATCATTCTTTTAGACTGATTGAATCACTTCATAGCTCGAGCTCGCTTCACATAATGGAAGTCTAAAAGGTATGCATTGTCCTTCAAAAGCGGTCTCGCTGTTTCCTTTTTCCCGCCTCTCCTCTCCCTGTCCTCTCATTATTTTTCCTTTCTCTGTATTGTGTCTTGTCTTTGTAGTGTCCTTGAATGTCACCATTCAGGAAATACTATCATGCCTTTTTTCGCAAAATGTCTGATCTGGAACAGTTTCCAAAGCTTTTGGTGGGGGGGGGTGCAATTACTCGATGCTTTACTTGTTTAATTCCGTATTGGCTCTTATTAGAATATTTGTTTTTCTAAATTAGGATTTGAACTCATTAGTAGAAACACATTATTTTGTGCCCTAGAACATCCTAACGCACCATAAACTTAGATTGTAAAGAACGGGATAAAACTGAGCCACGATGTTCTTATATGCTGTTAAACGTGAGAGAAATACACCGATTTAGTCATATAATCCTATACTCCTTATATTGCTCGTGTTTATCAGAAAACGGAGGATTTCTTTTGAGTATTGGGTTGGAGATGTAATCTTTTCGGTTCGCTTCTTGAAACTGATCTGTAAATATCATACAATTACTGATAGGGGAGTTCAATCTCCCGATTTTGTTTAATACGCCTCTATCACATGTTATTTATTTCTAAAGATAATTCCTTTTGTAGAGAGAGAGGAACATTGTATCTCACCTTGCAGAAACACAATGAGGAGGATATATCAGTTCAGTTTCCCTCATGTGTAAAAATTGAACTAAGATTGCAATTCATGTCCATGAATGATCACAAGAACTATACATGTAAGCAAATACCGTTTTTTCTTCTGTAACATAACACTTTGAGAATTAAATTAGTTTACTTATAGTTCATGACCCTGTTGCGTCTCGCAACAAGAGAACAGTTCCCTTTAGAGCTGATCAAATCGAATTACACGACTGAAATAGTACTATATTGAATTAAAAATAGAATGGCTGTGAGGAAAATCAAGTGATTGAAACCGTAAAGATTTTGTTTCGGATGAAAATAGAGATTATTCCCGAAAATTCAAATTACAGCTTTGGAGTATTAACAAAACATTGCGCTGCAAAATTACCCGACTCAGATATTTAATTTCAGAATTTTCCCTAAAACTAGATCTTTGCTTTCTATGTTTATTTGTGTATGTCCTACAGTCCTGGATAAGCGTTCATTCTTTCAAAACTGTTAATTATGGGTGCATCTCTTAGGACTTAAATAAGAATAAGAAATGTTGCTCAAGTATTTCAGATGTAATAGATGAAGTAAGTTTCTCATACTTTTGGTTGATTCAATGATTTTTCTTCATGACGTAATAAGTATCGCGGAGCCCTTATGGAGAGTACAGAGAAAGACGTAAGAGCAAATGAAACATCAGTTTGGACGCGATGAAACAAGTTAAAATCTGCTCTAAAACGCCCATTCAATTTTTCAATCTGAAGTCCTGAACTGCATGGACAAAGACATAAAACGTAGACAAAACATCTCAATGGTTGCTTCTTCAAAATGCTCAATACCCCAAAGTCAGCCCATCTCCAAAAGAGTTATGTAAGGGAAACTACCAAGGCACTATAACAATGCAAAAGACCAAAGACACAGGTTCTAAGGTCATGGTGCATAAGCATTTGCAGCACATAATGTAATTGTAGAACTAGTCCACTGTAGTCATTGAATAAGGACAGCCGCTGAGACCTTCACTCACATACAAAAATCTACTTTTTAAGTACATTTATTTGGTGATATGCTTCCCTAGTTTGGGTGTGTGTTTGGGGGGGAGGGCGGGGTGTATACGGGCGGACCTCATAATTAAATAAACAATCGATACCACGTGTCACTCCCACCTTTCATGGCTAAAGGCGTTAATTACTTTGCGAGAACAGCATTTGAATGTACGTTTTTGGATTATACTGTGTGAGTACCCGGCTTAATTTCTCCATGCAAGAAAGAGTTCAGTCTTGGAATTGTCCTGATATGATTAGCTGTACTGCTGGCCGCTCAACCTTATTTCTAACTTTTTCTTCTCCATTCGTGCGACATTTTTTTACAGGTAAGGGTGATTTAATCGATTGAGAATCACGATAAGAACGTGTCGGTTTGATTAGGAATGAACAAACCAACCACTACAGAATATCCTTCCTCTAGAGCTATACAATTTCCTCCCTCCGCATGGTTCTCTAATATGCCCAGGGCCTGACATTTCTGTATCCAACGCCCATCTAATGATGTGATCGCTCCGTAACTTGAATATACTTAGCAGGTTTATCAAAACTCTGTGGGTACCTGCCCATCCAGATACAGTATCTTCTCTTTTCGTTTTCGCCTTCGGTTGCTCTTTGCTTTTTTAAAAACGTATTTTTATTTCTTATTTTTCCATTTGCTATCCCCGTTCTCATTTTCGCCTTTCTTGCACTTAACTCTACATTACCACCCTATTACTGTGCAAACCTATACTATGTTATTATTCCACTGCCAAGCAATCGTATGGTTAAAAGCTTCTCGGCGTGTAACTTACATTAACCTGTGGAAAAAACAACTCGAGTTTTGTTTACATTGTGCAGAGCTTCGTTCAATCTCTTGAATAACGATTCGTATCCATGCGATTTTTCTCGGATTGAATTATTACGCCCAGTAGGTCTCGTCGGATATATTTTATGTGACAAAATGTCAGTGCGTCTTTTTTTTATAATAGCGTCTTATAGATTTTATTATTTAATTCCACTTCTCATTCATCTAATTGATTATACACGGAATACTGGCGTATAATTAAGTACAAACACACCTTGGAACTCTACATAAGATTTTGTTTAACTTCAATAACGTCCTTGTATTTTTTTTTATGTGATATTATATGCTTACTGCTCTCCTGTTTCCTGAGAAACTTTCCCTTTGTTAATCTTGTTTGTATGTATATTTATAGACATTAAAGTCACTCTATTATACACTTTGTACCACCTCCAATTTGAAGTGCCGTCATTGCCGTCCTTTGTCAGTCTCACTAAGCCCGTCTCCTCGACCGTAGGTAGACGGAGAACCTTTGGCAAGAATCTCTCTTTCTGACATCCTGATTAGCCCCAGGGCCGAGATGTTTATGATGTTAACTATCTTATCATCCCCCCATCTAATCACTGAATGTAGCTACCTATCATACACGTAATATTTATGTAAGTTTCTCAAAACTCTGTGGATTTAACAATAGGAGTCTTCTTTTTTTTCTTCGCCGTTTCTTTGTCGTCTTTCCCTTTGCACTCTAGTGTCCCAAACACTCCTGTTTCCTATCTTAAGTTTCCAGGTTGCTCACAAAATAACGCGGGGATACAGGGGGTAGTTAAGTAAAAAGAAACATGAAATTCATTTCGGTTAAAAATTAAACCTTGTATTTGCAGTAGCCACGTTAAACTACTTTAAAGCTGAAAAAGTGTCTACTATGCATTTAGACTAGCCGGGCGCTACCTTTACAAATCTACACACTGTTTAAAACAAAGTACCCTCCACTCTCTCTCAAAGATAAATTTTAAGAAGTACCGTATCAATTCATTAGTTAAAAACCTTGGTTTTAAAACTATAAAAAGGCTGTTATGTTTGCGTGGGCTTTTTAAATATGCGGGTGTCAGTTTGGGGTTGGTAGTCGTCTACGTTGCAGGTCACTGCATTTTACAACATGTACGACATGTAATGCATTACGACACAACGGGCGGGGGCATAATTGTTTACATATCGGCCCCTAAGTAAACGCCAAGATTGTTGGTTTGTTCGACATGTTGGTACTCCTGTGTTCGTGAAGGTACTGTAAGCTTTAACGGAAATAATTCCTGGTCAGTACACAGCAGGCTCTGTGTCGCATGTGTGAACCGTATGGTGATCACGTGCCTGCTTATCTTAATATCCCTTCGCGATTTGTTTTAATTATAGTACAACTTACAACCTTGTGGATGAGCAACGTCCTAGCCCATCACAGTTGTCTGACCAGTTGTTGGCGCTGGGAACGTGGACATTCTCCATCAATAAATGGGAAAACTTTCATTCTAGCATGGGAATATAAACTGTCCTGTAAATCTATTTTGGCAATTTAATTTCAGTTTGTTAAGTAATCAGATGTAATCATGTTCTTCTTTTGTACATGTACTATTGACATTCACCACTCATCGAATACGATGGATTCATAAAGAAGAAATGCTCGCAATCCTTAATCTATAATTGGTTTCTTCTTGAGGACATACTTTATCAAATAGCTAACCCAGGTGAATATGTAGGTTGACACGTGCCGCGATTTCTCTCCGGGCAAACCTTACAAACACGCAGTTGGGTTATAAAGAGAACGTTATTTTTTTTTAAAAATAACGACTTCAGACACGTTGTCGGGCACCCGCCTCTTATTACGGTTCCACATAAATGCATATTACACATACTGATGTGGATTGGGGAATGAGGCTACACTTTGTGATATGTTAAGCGCCCGGAAATTTAATGAACTTACTGAATATCATGAGGGGCCATTAACACAATTATGTTGTGTGAAATACTATCTTTGATGCATGACCCACCTCGACAAAACAAGGTTGGCGATATGCCATTATCCGTAATTTCTAAAGTAGATAGGCAGGGTAAACATAGCCCTGGATTGTGTTCTATAATCGGTTTAAAGGGTTTTTTTTCGGGTGGGGGGTCGGGTTCAGCGTTGATTACCTATTTTAAGCAAGCGTTAGTGCGATACTGATATAGAACACTTCCTACATAGGCTGTACCACTTAATAGCATATACTGAAATCATTCCCACCCCTCACAACTAAGATCATGTAAGCCATTGTTCATTAGAACGAAGAGCGTCGTCTCCCTTTACGTACCATCCTTCCCTCGAATCAATGTTTGGGGGATAACTACGGTGGCTCGATTGCCTTGGGAAAGAGGGCGTGTCAATTGTTCCATTAATCGTAGAAAGTGTAGCATTTTTTCCATGATTGTATACGATGTCAAAGCATGCGTTTCACATTGCATCAGACACGAAATTCCTTGGGACATGGAATTAGACCAAATTTTCAGAATGCAATCCAATTGGCCCCTGATGAACATGACGAACATGTCAAAATTTAATAGCGCAATCGTTCATTTCGTCACACCACGTGATCATTTCTTACCCCGCCATACCACTCATCTATTACAAAATCAACACGCATACCACACAATATCAACGGCCAGGGGAATAAACTCATAGGATAATTGATACATTGGGGAAGCGGTTATGACTGCATTGCACGCGCTGTAGGGTTAGCAATGCTGGTGTGATTAATAAAATACAGGATAGATAATGCCAATCGATCAATGAAAGCTGGCCGATTTCTTTCTTTTTTTCATTTAAGATTTACTTCAGCTGATTATGAAAATGTTTAAGAAGATGGAAAATATCTCTCATCGATCATTTTTTTTCTTGTCACTTAAGCCGTGAAGCCATGAATGATGAATAACGCAATACAGCCAAATGCCCATTTGTAGAGACAATTGATCACTACTAATATTTCCAACGTGCCCGTATTACAGGGCGCTGATGCACTTATACCCCCAAATACTTTGATTTTTATTCAAAGATTAAACATGATCAGTGTAACCTGTCAATTGATCAAATATATGTTTCTTTTCTATCTGAAAGTCATCTTGTAAGAAAAATAAGTTGGATACATATTCATTAATCAAGTAAATATCTGGTTGATGGTGCATAATCCAGAGATATAGTTCAAGAATTGGCGATTTAGTTATCATACTCAGTCATGTTAATCTTGTCATAATTTAACCCCGTTTATCAGTGAAGATGCTAAATTTCAGAACAACTGTTAAATGGTTTGTGTATTTAGACGCGTCTCAAAATATCGTGCCACTTTGTAGTTTGGAATGATGTTATCCGTGTCATGTCAATAATTTGTGAGCAGATTTTATGAGTACTGATTGACTTTTTCCTGGATTTTCTCATTGTAAATCGATCAAATTTAATCAACTTGAAGCAGGTTTATCGGGTTTCGTAAAGGTAAACTAGTTAACCCTAAAAGTCCACCCCCTCGATATTTTTTTTGTCGTTTCTCATCTATTTGTTATTTTTTCACGCCGAAACTACAAGACTTTTTCTTTGAAGCCTTGCGCTTGATTTAAGACCATTTTGAACAAAATCGGACCTACGGTTATGACGCGGCGTTACGTAATCGCGCACTGCGTGCGAAGAAAAGCTAGTCTCATTTAAATTACACGGAACAGCAGATTTCCAGTTTTTCGTGTAAAGGATACAGTAACACTGTGTTTTATCTTATTTATTTGATTTATTTGTAGTAAGAGCATGTGTGCGCATACTTTGACACACACATCATGGCCTAAAAATCCAACTTTTGCTTGAGAATTTTGCGATTTTTTATAGATTTTTCCCATTTTTGCATGATGTCATGTTTGACGTCACTGTGACGTCATACAAGGTATGTTTGTACTTTTTTGGTATCAATGGACTCGGGAGGGTCATAGCTATCCATTGGTACCACACATATGATAGTTCATCAATCCGTTTCCGAGATACTACCCCCCCCCCCCGGCGGTGAGATGGGTCCAAAAAGCCCGGCTCTTTTAGGGTTAAGCGGTTAATTTGTCAAAAACCAATTGAAAAACTTCCTGATTTTGCTGACAGTTTTGACTGGTACCAAGTGTCTTCAAGCGCCTTCTGAAAACATACTTATTTCATGATATTTACAATTTGTTTTTTTGTTAGTACTCTATATTATGCTGTATTTTTATAAGTGTTGTATATTAATTGCATTTTAAGCATTTGCTGTAGGGCGCTGTGTTTTTGTAGACATAGACATATAGAGCGCCATATAAATGCATTTTATTATTATTATTATTACCACCGGAAGTGTTAAAACATTCCGCTACTTTTTCAATTCCTTTGACAAATTAACTGTCTAACAAATTTATTCAACGTCTGTAAGAAACTTATTCAATGCTCTCCATTGCACGCATTCGGTGACGTCATTTACATTGGAGTCGGAACGCACAATATGATCGACGGGTAGTATTAGAATTGGCCAACGTTCAACCTGTGAACATGCAACTTAGCAACATGACCTATTTTGGTGTATAAAATAAGTTGAACGGTAATTACTTCTACGTTATATTTGTTTCTTGCTTCTCTTATATTAAGACACCCAATTCACAAAGCAGGAACCTGTTATAACTGGTAAATGCTATTGCTATTCAGCAGGAACCTGTTGTAACTGACTCAATGTATACACTGCATACAGTGCTATCATATCACAATAGTATTATCGCTTTATTCCGTAAAGCTTATGTAGGATTAAAATCAATCACCTCCCACGTCCTCCCTCGCTAGTGTAGTGGATAAAAGCATCGATTTATAATGCAGGTTTCACAGGTTCGAATCCAACCATGGCCTTTTAAAAATAAATGTATTTCAATATTATTTTAGAGTAAAGAGAAACATTACTATAGTAGATTCAACCCATCGTGTCACCGCGGGAAAAGTTTTGGACAGTGTCGATTACTTGGGAGAGGAGGCAGAGTATGTGGCTCGATTCACCTGCTTCCTGAACGAACTACGATAATCTCTCCTTTCATGTATACAGAAGGAGTACAAAGACTTTTTTGTTCCCTCGTATCCAAAACACGGGCGCTCAAGCCTCAAAAGTCGGCAATGTTCAACTCACCTGTTACATGAATACTATAAAGCAAATACGAGTAGTCAGAATGTTTTGAGAGTTAATGTAGCTATATGCGTTTACGTTCACTTGAATGATTTCATTAAGCACATAATTGATTTTTCTATGCTAGTGAACTATATGTTTCAATAGATTTAGCGTGGAATTTTAATTTCCATCCAATGCACATCCCTCTATCAATGCCAATCCCTTCGGAAAAGTACTAAGGTGACACGATGGATGACTCTTCCTCTTAAGCCCAGGGTTGAATACCGTGTACAAACGTTAATATGGAATAACACGTTAATTTTAGTTTACATTATGTGATAATTAATGTTTCAAACGATTCTCACCATTGATTGGAAGACATTACAATAAATTAATTAGTCTAATTAGAAGAGACAAAATAAAATCGGGAACTGATGGGCGCATCCATATTGCCAATAATCTCACGGCCATAGTGACGTTTCGGTCATCTCGCGGCCATTGCTACGTCATGTCTATAGTTTGTCCCATGATGATTGTCAAAACAAAGTAATTTACAGATTCACAGATTTGAACCAGTAAACTCTCTAGTCGTAGTTTCAATTGTATAAACAATACTATTGAAGCCGATCAGGCATAAAGCTGTTGTTTTGTGATACTTACGGAATAAAGCTCATACATATGGCAACCTAGAGCGTCGAGTATGTAACAACTTCGTCGAGTTTGTAACAACCGCGTCGAAAGTTTGACACAACCGCGTCGAGTGTGACACAACCGCGTCGAGTTTGACACAACCCCGTCGAGTTTGTAACACACACGCACACGAGCCGATTTGTATCACGAGCCGAGTTGTATCACGAGCCAAGATTTATGGTACGTGTGTATATAATTCAAGTAAGTCAAGATGCAAACAATAAAACCATGTTGTCTACTCTCAATAAGCTTCTGAACCCCAAAACTAAACAACTTCCTATTAAGTATAATTCTGCTACTGGGCTCACTTGCCAGGGTTTCCAGCGATAAATTTTACAAAATCACGGGACCTCTATAATTGTCCTGACCCAACTCACATGAATGATCCATGCGGGACAATTCTTTATAAGACTGTCCCAATGCATAATTCCCTGTTGAACTAAGGTGATAATGTCAACTCCATCAAAACCATCTTCATAAAGGTCCGTTCATACTTCTACTGCAGTGCTGCTGCATTGCCGATATATCGACCACTTTCTACTGCAACTTGATGCAACCCACTGCAATGCAAGTTAAAACGAATTTAACTTTGTTGCAGTACTGCATTGCAGTATCTTGGGCAGAGACTGCTATTCGGGCAATGCAACTCACTGCACTGCAGTGGAAGTGTAAACGGACCTCCTTTAGACACCATTCCATTGGCGTTACTTAAGGAGAATGTTGCAACTCCGGCTGAACCACTAACACTGTACATTATCAAGTCAAACTGCAGTGGTGTGTTACCTGCTAAGCTCATGAAAGCTACAGTGACACCCATTCCAAAAGCTACCCTAGATAAAGAGGTACTATAGAATTATCGCCCTGTATCAAATATTAGTTGTGTGCCCAAGTTCATGGAGAAAATAGTGAGTTGCCTAGATAAAGGATCATCTTGTTTAAAAAAAAACTTGAATAGATGAGAAGTTTCAGTCAGCTTATGAGCTTATGAGTGGTCTGACGGGGTAAGAACGACACATCACTGAAACAGCACCCTGCGTGTCAAGACTGATATCCTCAATGCAATTCACAACAGTAAGGCAGTTGCCATTGTGCTGCTAGACCTTTCTACGGTTTTGATACTGTTGATCATGCCATTCATTTGGATAGGTTACGTGATACTTTCAAAATTCAAGGTAATGTCTTACAGTGGATTCGGTCCTACCTACAGAACCGATCTTTTTCAAATAAACAGCATCTCCCTCTTGGTCTTCCCCATGGTTCTGTAATTGGGCCTCTCTTGTTCATAATGTATACATACTGTATCGCACCAATCATCCGGGAGTACATGCAGTTGATGTACAGTTCTATTTAACATTTGATTCCAAGATTGATGGCGATGCCAAACATGTTGTTGACTGGTTATCTCTTTGTATATAATAAAGTAAATTCGTTCATTTGTCAAGAGATGGCGCTGATTGCTTTTTTCTAGCTATTTTTATATTAATCGAGCTTCACTAGTTCAGTTCTTTTTGGTTAAATTTGTTTCTATAACATGTTTAAAGGTGTGTGTGTACCCGATCATGATCCGATTTTTCATAGGATGTTCTTTGACTCATATGGACGCATATCACCAAAAACATGTGATTACATTTCGTTATTTGGAAGTAAAAGTGTGTACTAAATTTCCCCATAGGAGAGTGTGTGTTAATAAATGTGGTCCGCCACATTTGGAGACGCGTGTTCATAACATCAAAAGGGGCCGTAGGTTTCACTGGGGTAATGAAAAAAATATGACCTTCCTTCTGATACCAAAATCTCAATTTTCATGGAGTAAAGTGGCTGACGAGGTTGTCGATCTACCCACTTTTAACTGTAATATTAATCACCTTTGCATTCTGATGAACGGAGGATATGTGCGCTACGTGACCCCATATTGGTGAAATATTCAAATCATGACACATAACCGTATCCTGCTTACATACAAAAAACATAAAACTTTGGATGCTGTTGAATGTGCAATATGTGAACTCCATGACCTTATATTATTTGCAAATGACCTTGTAACATTGCAAATTATAGTGCATTTAATACCCCACACATATACAAATAACATAAAACGCCAGTTGTTAAATGTTTAAATAACAGCGCATTACGAGAAATGATAAAGGGTATCACGTTGATATGGATATCGAATAATAATAATTTGTTTAAAAGTCCTACCAATCATAACAATTAATCGACGTGAAAATTTCCAACATTTTGTACATGGTATTTTTATGAGCAAGAAGAAACACTATAATATACTTGACTTTGAATTTCTAGTCCTTGTTATCGTATTCCTGAATGAGCTTTGGGATTTAATTGAGCTGTTACGCAGCATGACTTATGGGACACTGGTATCGAGATGGGTCTGCCATCAGCAGATTACTACATTGTGTGGTACTTTCGCATATCGTTTGCTCATCCGTTATGCAGAAATTAACTGCTACATAACGACTCATAATTATCCAAAAGTTATCTTTGAGATTATTTGCATTACTATTGCGCCAAAAATACATATATATCTTTACATGCAAATAAGTTACTCCATAAATGCTGTTCTTATTTCATTTATTCGATTTCCAATCTCAATTTCTTTTTAAACCAGTCAATCCGGCGAGGGTTGGATCATTTTTATTAATTATTTGTATTATTAATTAATTATTTTTCAACTTTGTAGAAAGGATGGTGCCTAGAAAAACATTTTTGCGATTTCACAAAAAGCTACATTTTATGCAATAGGAAAACTTAAGCGATTTCAAACTACAATCATTTTGCGTCGGCAGTTACTTTTTTTTTTTGTAGTGGAGAGTCACTCACAAAATTGTCTAAAGATCTTTTAACCAAAATTGTTTCCAAAGCCATGCGAAAAGTCTACACTCTGTATGCAAGCAGATTCAGACAATAATTTACATAACAAAAATAGGGGCGTACAATTTTTCAATTGTTTTGAAGCAGTTTGTCCTTTTAAACTTCAATTGTATGCACGCAATGTCGCGAAACTCCAAACAGATAAAAATAATAAAAAAAAGGAAAAGGCGAATACGTAGGCTAGAAAGACATTTTCTCTATGGAGTTTTTAAGAAAAACGAAAACATCGTAGAATCTTTAGTCCGCCGGCACTTGTTCTAGAATTCAAATTCCATTATAGAAACATTTCAAGTTTATCTGTTCATCACGCAGCACAACGTTGCGGCGTTGAAGTGCACTTCACGTGAAATTGAATCTGATTCCACAGTAAATTCTTCTTCAGGCTGTTTCTAAAGGGAAACTTGATGGAGAAGTGACGATTCTAGGTAACACTTTAACGCAAAGATATCATTTTCAACGGCTAAATGACGGGAAAAGATGGCGGGAGAATTTGGCGGGCATTCGTCCTTATTTGCTGAAACAAGCACCTGCTGCATGACACTGTCAAAGAATCACACCAGCTCGGCAGACAGAGACATCGCTCTCGTCGACCTTTCTGTCGACACGCTGCTAAACTCCCCAGCTCCCCATTCAACATCTTACAGACATGGAACACTGCCTGGCTAGATACTCCAAGACCAGATCAACTCACTATTACATGCACCCATGACAGAACTCCCACCTGGTAGTAATCTTCCACTCAAGGAATGGGTTACCTTTAACCGGATTCGCACAGGAGTCGGTCGTTTCGACAGCATGCACCGATGGGGGCTGCGACCATCTCCAGCCTGCCAATGTGCCATCACAGACTGCGGATCACATTCTCAATGAGTGCCCTACCTTTCGTCCAGCGGTGGATATAGACTTCTCAAATCCCAACCAATCAACAGTGAACTGGCTCCGCCGGCTTCGACATGTTTAGCTGCTGCCTCATAGACAAGAAGAAGAAGATTCCATTGAGTGTGTCAATGTATTGATTTCATATAGATAAGACCCCAATAGATTTCTTGCCTTATATTCAGCTACAGAAATGCTTTGAAATTAAGAACAAACAAGGTTGGGGATTTTGATGTGCTTAAAAGTCAGCCTGAATTACATTGGCTCCTTTAGTAAATTCTTCACAATTGTGTCCCAAAGAAATGCTGCACACAGCTTAAGCATTGATACATGGCGATAATTTTTTAGTAATGTTCACCTTTTTAGTACATCTTGTTTTTTTGAAATTTCTTGTTGCAGCAGCAACTTTAACACCTAACTGCATAAAGGGTTTGCACCTCCATTAGTGCATAAGGGAGCTCCTAGGGACCCATGCATTTATACAATGAAAATTAATTTGAAGTAAACTAACCCATACTACATTTACGATACGAGTATAATAAACACGCTGGTGAAAAGTAATGCAACTTGCAAAAATCATGATCACAAAATTGGATTCTTTGGCATAAATTTAATTTAATTTCTATCAGGGTTTCGCGACTGCACATTATTACGCATTGAATGCCAAAGTTGGTTATTTTTCAAACGGATGTCTTTTCCAAGAATCCAAAAGTGCGAAAAACTTTGATTTGATCGTCATGTATTCCCTAAAATGGCGGATAAAACAGCTGTCGAACGTAACTATTCAGATTGCAACTCCAGAAGTGATACCGAAAACAGGAAGTAGAAATGGCTTCAGAATAACCGATACTGAATTGTGACGGGATCCTGAAGTAAAATGTAATTTATACGAAATGGGGTGGATGTGTTGATCGAAAAATGAGAAGAAATTGGTCTTCCAATAATTCAACAACATATTCACAATAAAAAATACGCATTCCCATTCCATGACAGACAGCATAATGTCAACGGTGCGATTAAAGTTGTTTCAAGTTATCACGTGACCAATCTTTTCACGCCATCAAATTTCTTGAGTCCAACATTATGGAATGCTTGCAAATCTTTATTGACTTCTATCTCATTTCCAGTCCATAACACCACTCTCTCCATTTTCTCCCGTCAACCTTTACAGTAGACCCTCACAAACCCACACAATTCCATTTGGCGCTACATTTTGTGTCTTGTGCTGTATTCATTGGGGAATACATCGGTCAAAATTGTTAGCCTCTTTAATCTGAAATATTTAGAGAACTGACAATCGAATCAAATGGTTTTGCACAATTGGATTCTGGAAATGACACAGAACTTTGACGTTTAATAGGTAACGCGGAATCAAAAGCCTCTGGAAATATTGTTAATTATATTATTTTGTTTCTTTCAGCTTGGC
Source organism: Ophioderma brevispina (assembly GCA_023653785.1). Lineage (NCBI taxonomy): Eukaryota > Metazoa > Echinodermata > Ophiuroidea > Amphilepidida > Ophiodermatidae > Ophioderma > Ophioderma brevispina. The sequence goes on from JAMKCH010018252.1 coordinate 63,238, forward strand.
CAGTGTGCATGATTCAGACATTCTATACTTCTAATAATCGAATAACAAAGGACCAGCAAAACATTAACACATGACATCTAAGTTTAAAATCAAAAAATATTTTTTTATATATTTAGATCGGAACACACAATATAGGGTTAATACCTCTTTTTCTTTGAGGGAAGAAAAAAATTGCACAAATCAAAAATTATAGCTGAATTAGTCCGCCAAAAAATAGGAGAGAAGGGGCAAACCAAACGTGTCAAAAATATTATGTATCATGTAATGACTACTACTATTTCATCAAAAGGATTTTTTTTTTCCCCGAGAGCTAAGAATAACCATGGACGTAATAGAGGAAGAACCAACAACACACTAGTTTCAAATCCCCTATCACGTTGCCCGCCGCCTTTTGTTATTAAATCACCAGTTACCGGCTTAAGATAATGCGATAATCACCCTCTCAGCAGGAGGGCTGACTGGCCTTCGCTTGAATTTTCTTTATTGAACCTCCAATTCCTATAAATAAGCTATTATGGTACCTACATTATAGCTTGGAATTTATTAACTTTACTCTTTCCATTGTATCAAAATATGTAGAAACTAACGATGACGTCACTATGACGTCATAAGGTAATAAAGTTTAAAATTACTGCATATAGGAAGAAACATTGATATTTTGCAAATTTACTGGCTCAACATTATGACATGTTAGTATGTTGGTACTCATTTTGGTATCAAAGGAAAGAAGAGGACCTGCTATCTATTGCAACTAAAATCAAATGTCTGTGATATTCCTGTGTCGTACTGGGCGTGTTGGTATTTCCCTCCTGAAGGGGGGGGGGGGGGAGTGGCTGCTAAATGTTCTTTTTGAACATTGGGGGGATTGGGTAGGAAGTTATGGATGAAATGGGGTTTTGCTGAAAAGATCCATTACTAACACATGTGCTAAAAATGTGCCATTTAGAAGCTAAAATCATTAAATATAATTGTCATTTGAACAAAATGCGCGCAAAGCGCGCGGAATTACCATGTTAAACATATGGTAAAATATGGGGTTATTTTGGGTCAAAAACACGTGAATGGGTATCAACATTGGGGGATGATCGTATTGACCATCCCCCCTCATCGAAATATTGGTGGATATATCCCCCTATCCATCACTTTGGGATCACCCTCTACCTTTCCTATACCCCGGTAGTGTTTTTAATGGGGGAGGGGGGCATGAAACGGAGCATTAAATGTCAATACATTAACTCATTTTGGTTTTGGTTTAGGTTGGGCGAAAGAAGCGAAGAGAGCGGGTAACCACCCCCCCCCCCCCCCTTCGGAAGACGAGGGTTACTTAATTTATAATTTATACATTTAATTTGGTATAAAGTATGACTTATCACGTTCATATTTCAGATGAAACTGACATTGGAATCAGTTCGAGATGGTATCGGCTATCAACCAGCCACTACGGTAAAACAAATTCCATAACCGGAAGTTAAAATATTACAATTTTGTGGGTTTTCGATGTACAATTACACGTGTTGGGCGCACTTGGGCGCCAGTTCAGAAGTTATACATTGTTACAAGGTACATTGAACTTTCATA
>JAMKCH010018253.1:0-16107 GCA_023653785.1 Ophioderma brevispina
AATGATAAGACCAGAAAGCAATCTAATAAGGAACAGTAAGCGTATATATTTGTCATTATTGTCCGTTCGACACTTACTACAACACGTATTGAATGTAGAACTCGTATCTTGGTAACCCTGGCCGGTCTTCTTCTTTTCTGTCAATTCTTCTTCTCATCTAGAAAAGGTACCTTATGAAATTCTAGCCCTACAGACGTATCCTTCACTTTGAAGCTATTCCTTCCTCTGCAAATTTAAAATATTTTTTCAAATCACTGATAGGGTCCTTTTAATCGGAAGCCAAAATTTCTAATTTTTTGGGATTAGTCCAATTTTTTTTAAATCTGAAGCCACAATATCAAAATTTGCTTAAATGATGGATGCCAAAATTTTTGAGGAAAAATAAAGTGCAAATTTTATGTAATTTTGGTCCAAAATTCATCTCTGGTCAAAGCTCTAGGTCCCCTTTTTTTGGCAAAAATAGGTATGGATATTGGTCCTACTTCCCGACTCTCGGAGGCACGTCACTACCAAAACCAACTTGGGTAAACCGCCCCCCCCCCCCGGGGTATTTACTTGGCATTCTGGATCAATTTCTCTTCAACAAAGAAATTAGGTCCCCAAATTGGTTGTATTTATTTGTCACATTCACAAAAAAATCTCAATGGTTTCAAGGGCAATTTGGCAAAAATCACACAACGGTGAATCTTTCCTCATTTATTTTAAAGAGGAAGTTATTGAGGGCAGTCGCTTTGTGGAAAATTTTTGAAATAAAATACGGAGCTGTGTCCTCATATTATACATTGTAGTTTCTTGTATGAACTTCCTCCCAATCAGGTTTGGTCGAGAACACCCGGGTCATCCAAAAACCTTTCCCAAAATTCACATGATTTTTTGAGCCCACTTTTCTTGGACAATAATTAAATAGGCAGGTCCTAGTAACCTTAGGAGCCAACATGAGATTATTAGAGAAGATGTCGAATGAAATCAAAATATTGGGCAAAATCATCAACACCCACATCGATCATATTATCAACCAACTATGTATAATTCCTTCTATCTCGAGATGGGATGTCCGAATTTCAATAATAAGGTCATCAAAAGATAATTAAGAACAGGGTTAGGCTCATCACATACAAAGATCATCAATGCAACACATAACCATTTTTATACCAAGCCTGATAGAAAAATTAACGCTTGGACTTTGATCTTATATTCTTATAACCAAATAGACACATGGCAGCGAGTTTCATTGATACCCTATACCATAATCTCAGTAGCTTTATTCCTAAAGGGTAGACCATGACCCTTAATTGAAATCTGCTTTGCACATTACCTAACTTGATAAAAAATTTTCTGGAGCGTGAATTGGTCCATTAGATTAAAACGTCAGGGTGAAATTTTTGCAGAACAGACAAGTTTTTTTTTTGTATAAGCCGTTCTATGTCAACATAACCCATGATCTTCGGAGGTCGGGGCGGGCGAGAAATAGATGTCTTTTATAATCAGTGGCATTTTGTAATACATTATAAAATCCTATAAAAAATCACTCTAATTTTGTTATAAATAATTGTACGGGTAATGACGCTCTGTATATTTTGAGCACTATTTCCTCACTATTTAGAAACAGGTTGTAACACTTTGCTGATAAAAATCTCATTTTTGCACTGAAAATCAGTTTTTTAGAAAATGAAAAAGTTGTGCAAAAGATGAGGTCGTCACATCAGAACATAGCAAGTATTTGTGAAAGAAAAAAATATAAAGTGAAAATCCATGTTCGTATTTACAGAAGTGTAAAACTTGTTTATAGTTTTTTTTCTTACACAACTAAATGCTAGTTCATAGGTCAACAACCCCTATTTACAAACCAGCTCGGAAGGGATCCTCCGAACGGAACCCGGTCGTCAATTGTAGCAGTTATTGTCATCGCTTTCTGCATTTTCCAACAAAAGTTTCAGCATTTCCCGCATAAAGTTTCCTGTCTGAAAATCGGCACCCACAAAGAGTGTGGCACTCGAAGGTACAATGTCTGCCCTTCGCCATGTCATCAGGGGGGTTGTTTCCATAAGGTGAACACCTTTTCTGACACCCCTATGAATTAGGAAACTAACTGACCTTCCTCATAAAATGAAAGAGTGAAAAATCACTCTGAATTTCGGATTCATTTTCAATTAACTCTAATCGAGTGGCTTTTAGCTCAAAATGCCACTCTTCTTCGGAGTGAAGCCCACTCTGAACTTTTATCGAGCGGCTTTTAGCTCTAAAAGAGTGAGAAAATACTCTTTTTTCGGAGTGAACTAATAGCCAATCAGAACCGCCGCAAATCGCGTGATTATTTTCGAACAACATGGCGGACGAGTTAGGCGAGACCGTCAGCAAATCTTTGACCGAAGTTGAAATTAGTGAAGAAATCATAGAGATCTTTACGGGTGAGTATATTGTATGTGTCGGTCACAATTCATAGCATTTACAGACAAAGTGTGGAGAAGCATTAAATGTTATTTACTGTAATATCACCCGTAAATACGGTAGTCTGCGCCAGGCTAGGTCAGGCCTGCGATGTACGAAACGCATGTCACGGGCATGCATGCCATGATCATGCACGTCATGCATGCCACAATCGTGCATGTCACTCCGAATCATGCCAATGATGCGCCACAATATTCAGGGTTGGAACATTTACGGACCCCACTTTGCCTGACACGACTCAGAATTCAGCAGCCTTTACGGAATAAAGTGCATGTGATACTGTGCTTTTTCCGTAAAGGCTGCTAAATTCTGAGTCGTGTCGGGCAAAGTGGGGTCAGTAAATGTACCAACCCATTCATTCATGTCACGATGCTATGAATTATGACCTACACATACAATATAGAGTGACTAGTTCACTCTAAAAAGGAGTGACCACGTCATCACCCTTGTGCTTAGAGTTATTTTTTTTCACTCTTTCTTATTTATAGGGTCTCACTCTAAAAGATGCGTCACTCAGCTGGCTCTTTTTTGGAGTGAACCCCGATCACCTATATCGGCACCGAAGCTAACCAAGATTACAACACCCGACTCTGAGAGCGACGACGGAGTAGAGGTAAAATATTGGCAACATCGAACGTCCCAAGGGTAGTTTTTTGGTCTCAAACCAGTCATTCGACTTGGGTAATTTATTAATCTTTCCCTGGAGATGGCCACGCACACAAGTTTTGAAAAAACCCCATATATGTCGGCTTGGCCGGATTCGAACCGGCGACCTCCGTATTACTTCACAAAAAATCAACGACATTGTGGAGGAAGCCAAAGGGACTTTGATGCAGATCGAAGACGAAGATGACAGAGAGAAAAGCTTACAACTATTCCGGGTTAAACTCCAAGCGTGCTATCGTAGAGTTTCGGCAAGCAACGACACCAGACGGCCCATCAAGCCCAAGTGGAAACCGCAGATTTAGTGTGTGCTTTTAACATCACACCAAACGGCTCTTTTCAGGGCCACCAAAACTTCCAAAAAGAGAAATTGACTTGTGTTGCATATCATACCATATCCCTCAAATAAAAGTGTCATACCCCTATCACAAAAACCAACAAAACAAACAGTCCTGGCCATCCCACACAATACATCACCCTAAACGAAAGAATACAAAATCCTTATCCCGAAAACTTAATCGCAAAAGTAGAGTATCTAAAAAATCTAAATGGAAGAATACCCACATGAACACATCAAAAGCGAATATCAAAGCTAAAGCAGAACAGTGCAAGCGTTTCATTTACAACTATACCGATTACCAATTATCCGATATCGAAGTGATTGCTCTTAGTAAAGGGTTCAAATCATTCCTACACCAAAGAAACCTCCCCGTTCTCAATTATTGCAAGATTTTCACCAACCTGCGCGTAAAATGAGAATGAAATACATAATGAGGAATAAACAGAACAAACGACCGCTATTCAAATTACCCTCTACATGGGACCCTCCTACATCAAACCATACCATACTTGAAGAATGTCTTGATGAAACCAAATATGAATTATCAAAAATCAAGTATAACAATCCGATATCTAATATGTCTAAAGCTGAAAAACTAGCACTCAAAAATCTGAAAAGAAATCATAACTTAGTCATCAAACCACTTGATAAAGGCAAAGCATGTGCGGTGGTCTCTCGTACCCAATATGTAGCCGAAGCTCAACGCCAACTATCAGAAAATTGAGCCATGACTGGACACATGATGATCTCTTTGTAGAAAGATCTATCGATAAACATACTAGGGAATATCTCCTCTCATCTAACAACGACATCAAAACTCCAAACCTATACCTACTGGCTAAGGCGCACAAACCAAAGCCCGACGACACTGCCCATCTATGTTTGGCACTCCTAATGCAGTCGATAATATCAGTAACTCCTGTCTGTGATCGGATCCAGCAATTTCTCTTTTATCTTGAAGTCTGATGCCAAGCATGATTCGCTCCATCCTCCTCTGTGCAACTGCAAGGACCTCTATCGTGGTGTTATTCAAAGCCCACGTTTCACTGCCGTATGTCATAACAGGAAGAATGTATTCATTGAACACCTTTCTCTTTAACTCCATACTTGTCTTCTTATTTTTCCTGATGTTTTCCACTTTTGCAAATGCTGCCCAGCCTAGTCCAATTCTCCTTCTGATCTCAGGCAGTAAGTCACCCTCACGCATCACTGTCTTCCCAAGGTAGATGTAGCTGTTGACCTCTTCAATGACTTTCCCGTCTACAGTTATCTCGGACTTCCTTGTGTGGTCATTAAACATCACTTTGGTTTTCCCAACATGCATGCTGAGTCCGACCGGTTTGCTGGTGTTGTGAATATCATTTAGCATGCTTTCCAATTCCTCTGGTGACTTGGCAATCAGGATAATATCGTCGGCAAAGATCAGGTGAGAGAGTTTGACTAACTACCATATACTTCACTCTTGAATAAACATAGTGGAAAAGTGGAAAATGGACTGAAAATTCAACAATTTGATAAACTTCAAAACTGTTTTAGTGTTTAAATGAATCAAAAACAAAATGTGAATTTTAGGCTAAATTTGAAAAAAAAAATCTGATGCGATAACGGGAAGCAAGAGCAAGTACTCACATTTAGATTGAAGCATGTAATTAAAAATCCATAGCAAGAATTTTGAGTGCTGCAGAACTTTGCATGTTTTGAAAAATTGTAACAGTGTACATTTTCATTTAATTTTTCTTTTCATATTTTACAATGTTTCTCTTTTTTGTGTATTCTTGTATTGGACAAATAAAATAATGCAGACATGCATTTGACTATCTTAAGTTATAGAGGGATTTAATTTAGTATGACATACCCTAAAATGCTTTGCATGACGACCTTAGACATTTCCTAGTTTTTGCCGGTTTAAACCAGTTTATGCCGGTTTAAACCAGGTTTAAACCGTTTCTGGCAAAAACCAGTTTTTGCCGGCATAAAGCCAACCCTGTTAACAAGTACCACACTGGACATTATTCTACAGGGACGGAACATACCAAGTGTAGCCCAGTAGACTATACACAAGCACTTACTTTGGAGAGTGCCAAAATACCGTAAAAACCTCGATCATAAGCACCGGTGGAAGCTAGTGGATTTCTCGATGAGACAAATAATTATAATAGCGCCCTCTTGCAATAATAAAAGTCCAAATTCACTTGCTAAAATGCCCAAGGACGACACTAAATGTGTTGGTCGCTATAGGTCGCTTTCACGGAGGTCAAAGTTAACTAGCGAGACTTGTCCTCCAGCACAACCCAAGCAAATGAATCACTTGCCGAAATATCTGAAATTTCATGGTGAACCAGGTGCATTGTATTGTAATCTTCTCATGCCTGGATTATTTGGAGAGCCAACAAAAGCCCATTCAATATAATTTACCTTCCTGTGTGAAAACGGCCCCGATTAAACACGCGGTGAGAGGTGAGAAGGAGAGGGAGAATGAACGGATAATGAGCGTCAAGTGCGGTATAAAGGGCGATTATCCCATTGGTTGCAATCAGTAGATAGAAATTGTGAGATTATGCCTTTATTTAACTTACTTAGGCCCTGACCGACTTTATCGGACAGGACTGATCAGTGCCTCCTCACACTGCGTCAGGACATTAAAACTTGGTGATCTGTAAACTAGAAATATTTGTAAACACGTATTTAACATCCCGTCTTAGCAAATACGCTTTTATCCGAATTTGTCAAATGGAACGTCTTAGTGATTCATTTCTACGAAAATGCAATTCAAATGTCAATATGGATTATTTATTTCCATAAATTTTACAAAAATGCTAATGTTTCAGTTGCGTTTATTCTTTATATTTGCGAGGAAACTGGAGTTTTCAGTATACAAAAATACGAACTAAACGGTGGTCTGAAGGGTGAATACATCTCTTGTTATGGGCGAAGTTGAGCCATTTGAGACATGACCAGAGATAGTTATTAATGATAGTACTTGGATAATATCTAAAAAAGCGTTACTTTTGTCTGGACAGCAAATGCTTAACCCTATCAGAGGACACCAAAGTGATTATCGTGAGCATACATTAGCTCGGTCAAAGCTGAACCAAAAACATTGAACAATGGGCGAGTCATAATCAATTTATAAGCAGCAATTTTAACGCGACTGAATAGATCATGCTTTTGTTTGAGCCAGATTGCTGGACCGGCAATGTTCCCGGAACCACAGTAGGTGGCGTAGCTCACGATAGGCCATAGATAATATAAGCGCGAAGCGCCTAGATAGGCTCGTAGCCAAAGCGAATCGAACGAAAGCACGACCGCACTTGGTTGCGCACCCGAGCCTCTCCTAACCCCGCTGTTATTAGCGGGCGGAAAAAATTTCCTCCAAGTAAATATTCATGAGCTGAGCGCCACATGCTCTAAGCATGAACGCGTGCAGCTGCGAGGACGCCGATGCTCTCTTCGCGCTATATAAACACACACAGATGTTGTATTAGAACCTTTGCATGAATGTTGATGTTAGTTTCTCGGGTTGTAGGGCCTACTGGAATGTTGGCTGAATTCGGCCTCTGAAGTCTATGAATTGCATGCAACTTTTTAATAAATACATTTTTATTTACTTTTAAATTTGATTTTGGGGAAAGAAAGGTACTATTTAGAGCATCTTAAGGTATTTTTAGTAAGGTACTGTATGATGTTTGTAAAGATGCACAAGTGGGCCCACATGGCACGATGTTATTTTTATTAAAAATCGGCAAATTCTTTATTGATAGGCCTACACGTCCGTCGTCCCTTCGTACGTCAGGTCTCCACTTTCGTACGTTTTGTCGAGCTCAAACCCGTTGAAGGTGTGGAACATAAAGAATAAATAGTTATTTAGTTGTTTTGTTTTTGCTCCCATACAAATAAAGCAATGCAATGGACTACGCAATATTACATATTAATTACAGAGGTAGGTTTAGGGGGCTTGAAATTGTGTCCGCCAACCCCATGAACAAATTTGCCGGCAACTAACTGTAACCGTCGGTTCAAAAATTGGGGGGGGGGGGAGGAGCTCAACATTATTTCAAACCTGTTGTTGATCAGTGTATATAAAGTTGATAGGCAGCGATATGCGAGAGAATCGAAAAAATGGGAATGCGTGATTTTAATTCACAAATCAGGGATATTAAGTGTGTACAATAAATCTAAACTGTTAAATGAGAAATAACACACTAAAACACAAAAAGATTTGGAGGAAATTTGCAATACGTCTCCTGCAAATAGACATTACAGCGACGACGTCTCAAAATCTGCACTAACGCTGATTGTGGTTTACAAAACCAGGTAGAGAATAAAGTATGATTTTGGGAACCCGGTACTATCTTACGACGAATTGAACCCATTAGTCGTTAAAGAGAGTACCGATTCCCAAAATATACCTTTACTCTCTTCTTAATACAGCAATTATTCATTTAAGGTCATCTTAACCCAATTTTGGGATTACTTTACAGCTTAATACAAAAAGAAGGGGACTGCCATCACCCAGTGAAAACAATTCGAACAAACCCGCTGAACGCAACGATCATTAACGCAAACAAGACGCAACGTTGGCAGTGCGCGCGCGAAAAGTAGCAAAACGCAGTATGACGCGCGCGCCTTCAAACTAAAATAACTTCAATACCGCAGCGCGGTATACTGGGTTCAATTAAAATTTAAACGAATTGAACCCGGGAAGGGCAGCCAATGGATTGCGTTACATTTTCACAGACTGTTGAAGAATACAGAATAAACAAAGATCAATGTTTGTGTCGAGGGGGGTGTCAAACTGTGGTGATCTGGTGGATCATGGTATCACGCGGAAAATCTGTGAAATTCACCGGGAAAGGCTTTTTTAATCCTCCAAGTCGGAATTTACGATACGCACTAAGAAATTTACAGGAATCCAGATAAAAGAAGGTACTGCCTTGTCTTCGAAATGGCATGCAAAACAGAGATTTCACATATTAGTGTCCCCTAAAAAATCGAAAATACTGATGTTTGCCCTGATGTAAAGCTTTCCCTCACGAAAGTAACCCCATTCTGAATGGATAAAAGTGAGAAATGTTTCTTTGGTATAAACAATTTTGAAATTTCTAATTTCGTATGATGATAGGAGCAAATACGAAATTCAGCCTATGTTGATATTGAATATAAGCAATAAGAATCACCTTGTTCCTCTCTTTTAAGGCCTTCTGTAGCCAAATACAAGGTAAAGAAATGTATGCGTGGTATTTCTATATGAAATTACTCTTAAGACTCCAATATGGTGCCTCAAAAATCTCTCGTTGCACCTTGTAAATACACGGATTTCAAGCCAACCACTTGTAGATTATGTTTGCATATCCACTGTCAGTAACAAAAATATAAAAATATGAATTTATTGATGTATTTTTCGATGTTTCTGATAAGCAAATCGTGATATCCCTTTAAAAAGGGATTACCCGATTTAATCATAAAGTTCCCATTTTTTACCTCAGAAGCTAAGGATTTAGTTTCCAGGCTTGCACATTATCAAACATTTAGTTCATAGGCCACTACTTCGGGGCCGCGCATGCCATACCTGATAAAAGTTGAGTGTGACCCCCCTTCAAACTAATCAAAAACCTGGTTATAAAACTTTAAAATATGACCGTTGTGATGCGTCAGAAAAAGAAAAAATTCCTTACTTTGGCAATAGGTATTGCCTTAAAAATTCAGAAAGCAAAAGGCGGCATGAGTTAAAGACAACAAAACACGTAATCTGTACATCCATGCTCGTATCGTGTTATTTGTTCATGCGTTGAAATAAGAATTTATACACGCTTAGTAGTAAAACGCGTATTTCAAAATTACACGCACGAAGGATTGCCACGGTGCGTAATGATAAGTCGTATCGCGGGACCGCTTAACAATAACAAACACCGCAGGTTCGAAAATGCCCAAGAAAAGGTCGTGCTTCACTGCGTGCTCAAACGCGCAAGGTACGGGCCCTTATAGACGCATCGGCGCGAGGATTTCTGTGATGGGCAACAGAAATCCTACAGCGCCGAAGGCGCTAGAAGGGAGCTCTCCGCGCATTTGATGTTGTACGCACGCGAAGCCCATGTACTTGTGTTTTTGTTTTCGAAACTCGACGTGCGTAGCTGGAGTAGCATGTACGCCCATACGCACAAAATGCACGCACTAAAACAACGTTCATAAAGCGTAACAGTGGGCGCGTCATAGATATAATAACAGAGATGTCGGACGTTCCCGCGTTGAAGAATAGGCGGCCACCGTAACAGTGTTTGAAAAGATAAATGATTCATGACGGTATCCATTCGAAACTGCACGGCGTACTCGCTGCGCCGTAACCTGTTGGCTGGAAACGGTACATCGTTCTGTGCAAATGCGTTTGGGGGGGAATACATGAGATAAATTGGTACAACGCTATGTACATCAGGGAATTATATGAATAATAAAATTGGTTACACCACTATGGAAATAAGTACCGCGCTTGCGGGAAAAGAAGGTTTAAGGCTTTTTGAGCTGGCGTTTTCTATCTAGTGTTATAAATAGAAATCTGTGGGCGCGGGTTCGAGGAAATATCAAACTGTTGCCAGTGCCTAAACGCTTATATTAAAATAGTCCCGACGAATACAGCTTTTTTGGTTTATATAAAGCTGTAGTTTATATAACAAATAATTATATAATTTTAATATTGTTTGTATCAACAATTTGTTAAATTTTAAAACTACTTTATCATTTTTTCAACTTGTGGGGATGGGTGCCCGGGGTTATGGGTGAGCCCAGGGTGATTGATGGGGAAATGATCCACTATTAGTTATCCGTTTGTTATGCAATTACGGAACAAAAATTACTATGTTGGGTTCCGATCAATGAGGCCGCAGGCCGCCCGAATGGTGGAACGGACCCAACCATTAGGTATTTTCGTATTGCATTGAACAAAACAGGGGGTTGGCCTGGCCCCTAGCGGGTAACGATTTGATCTTCCGAGACATGACATACATAAGACCAAATTTCCTAGGTCATATTTGAAAATTTCAGAAGAAATATCATACGGTACTTACTGTTTAGTTCCAGTGGAGTTTTCAAGGCCGACGCTACAATGCTCCACTTCAGAGTATCCCTAACAAATACATATTTCTCCTCAAGGATGAATGTAAAAGTCAGTGGTCAACGGCTTGATAAAAGGTCCCGTAAAATTTCAAATTTAAGAACACATCATAATGACAGAAAAAGTTCCAGCCTTTCATTTGAACGCTTGTATTGTTGGAATTATTCTGACTTTCTTCTCAATTTCCTCGGGTGAATGCCCAAAACATCGACCCGAAAGTTGTCTGCTGTTGACGGTAAGTTTCGTTCAAGACGTAAATTATAACCCGATGACCCGCAGATTCTACCGAAACGGCGTAACCCACAAATCTAGGTGCCAAAAGTAGTTATAATGAGTCATACGCAATTCATCTAACATAGTTTGGGCACCACCATATTTGGTTTACGTATCGTCGTAATTGGAAAGTCCTTATGCATATTTATGAGGGACACGCGAGTATTTTACGTTGTCACACTAGTGAGTGAAAACAACAACCAACCAATGATGGCAACATGGCTATCTTACGACTCAAATATATCTTTCCTAAGCAAAATTAAAAAGGGGTCATCGGGAGACTTTTTGTTCATCAGGGATGCAGGAATCTTTTAGAAGCATAGTTTCATCAATCGATTGGTTTTGGCATAATTATTGCAAAATCGGCCGATCAGGCATATTGGAACACTGGGGAATATGCAACACTGGAACATAGCGTGGCCCAGCACAGATTTTTATAGGGTGTGTTGCGCCTCAACAGAGACGACACGCGCGTGCTTACGCGCAACAACCACGGCGCGCGGGTGTGTGAGAGAAAAACGGTTACGGGCTTGGGCTATTCCCATTAAATTAACACGCGATTCTCCTCTTGGTTTTAATATTCCAGCTCTATGGGTTTCGTTTGAATCTGCCGCCATTGTGCGAGTAGCGAAATTCCGGGAAGTTCCACTTATCCCCGGAGAATCAGTACCTGGCCAGGGGACGTTATTACGTGCTCTTACACAGACACTCCAATGCACCGCTGGCGATATAGGGCTGGAATATTAAACCAAGAGGAGAAGTCGCCGTGTTTATGGGATAGCCCAAGCCCGTAAAAACCGTTTTTCTCTCACACCAGCGCGCCGTGGTTGTTTCTTGCGTAAGCCACTCGCGTGTCGTCCTCTGTTGAGGCGCAAGCACACACGCATATAAAATCTGTGCGTCCCGCGATATGTTACCAGTGTTGCATTTCCCCGTGTTCCAATGTGTCTGATCGGATCGGCGGGTGATCGGGCGGGCCGATTTTTCTGCAATAATATTCTGAGAAATAACCAATCGAATGGAAGAAACGATGCTGCTAAAAAGATTCCTGCATTCCTAATGCCAAAAAGTCTCCGTGACCCCTGTTAATTTTTGCTTAGGAAAAATATTTGAGGTCTCGATGAGATACATGTGGCATCAGTTGTTGTTGTTGTTTTCACTCACTACGTGTGACGAACGTAAAATACTACCTCGCGTGTCTCATAAATATGCAATAAAAGGACTTTCCAATTACGACGATACGTAAACCAAATATGGTGGTGCCCAAAACTAGATAATGACAGTGCGTATTCTCATTATAATACTTTTGGGCACCTAGATGTTACACTGACTCGTTTTCGGGAGATCTTCGTGTCCTGGGTTATATTTACGTCATTGACGAACTACCGTCACAGCAAGACAACTTTCGGGTCGATTTGTTTTGCATTCACGCGAGGAAATTGACAAGAAAAGTCGCATAAATTCCAGACAAATACTTACGCGTGCAATGAAAAGGCTGGAACTTTTCTGCATTTGATGTGTTCTTAATTGAATTTTAAACGGACCTGTTAATAAATACCGTGGACACGGAATTTAACATGCAGCCTTGAAGGAAGAAATATGTATTTGATTAGGGATTCGGAATGGAGGCTGCATTGTACACATTGAAAAGCCACTGGAACAAAGTTTAAGTAAACTATTTGATATTTTTCTTTCTGAAATTTCATATGGACCTAGGAAATTTAGGTCTTTGTATTCATTGTTCACTGATGATAAAATCGTTACCTACCCCGACCCTACCCCCCTGTTTGTTCATTGCAATACGGAAAAACCGTGGTAATGTTGGGTGCCGTATCATCAACATGTCGGCGCCTGCGGCCCTCATGTGATACGGCACCCCACCATCGGTATTTGTTTTCCGTATTGGGGTGCATTAACAAACGGGGAATACTAATAGTGTCAGTTCCCTCCATCAACCCTGGGGCTCAACCATCCCCGGGCACCCAATCCACAATTTAAAAAAAAAAAAATGATAAAGTAGTTTTAAAAATTACAAATTGTGAATAACAAACAAAATGAAAAATTATAGATTTATTTTTTGGGATATAAACTAAAGCTTTATATAAACCAAAAAGCTGTATTTTCTTTCGGGACTCATATTTAATATCAGCTGTATTGCACTGGCAACACGTTCATTTGTTTCCTGACCGCGGGGCCAAGATTTCCTATTTATAACACTAGATAGAAAACGCCAGCTCAAAGAAGCAAGCCGTAACCCTTCTTTCCCGCAGCGTCGTACTTATTTCCATAGCGTGGAGTAACCAATTTATTCATATATTCCCTGAATTTACAATATCGTGGTGGTACAATTTAATTCTGTATTCACGCATTTGCATAGCACGATGTACCGTTCAGCCAACATGTTACGGCGCATGCGCGTACACGGGCGTGTTTCGAATGGATGACCGTACTGAATATTTATAATGTTTCAAAACACGTTACGGTGGCCGCCTATCATCCAACACGGGAACGCGGGGCGTACGACATCTCTGTTATTAATATCTATGACCGCGCCCCCACATTTTTAACGCTTTCTTGGGAACGTTTTTTTTGCGTGCATTTTGTGCGTAGGCGTACCTGCTTACTCCAGTACGCACGGCGAGTTCGAAACAAAAACAAAATTATCTGGTTTCGCTGCGCTGCGTACATATTCAAATGCGCGGAGAGTCTCCCTTCTAATCGCCTTCGGCGCTATAAAAGATTTCTGTGGGCCCTAGTCCAGAATCTTACGCCGAAGGCGCTAGAAGGGCCGGTACCTGCGCGTTTTGAGCACGCAGTGAAGCACGACCTTTTCTGGCATTTTCGAACCCTGACGGGGATGTTGTTTATTGTTAAAGCGTTCCCGCGAT
Organism: Ophioderma brevispina; assembly: GCA_023653785.1. Taxonomy (NCBI): domain Eukaryota; kingdom Metazoa; phylum Echinodermata; class Ophiuroidea; order Amphilepidida; family Ophiodermatidae; genus Ophioderma; species Ophioderma brevispina. The sequence goes on from JAMKCH010018253.1 coordinate 13,718, forward strand.
ACGCTTAATCTTACGCACCGGGGCATTCTCGTCGTGCGTGTTAATTTTGAAATACGCGTGACTAAGCGGGTATTAAATTATTAATTAAGCCTGAACAAAATAACACGAGTACGAGGCATGGATTGTACAGATTACAGTAGTTTTGTTGTCTTTTAACTCATGCCGACTTTTGCTTTATGAATTATTTTAAGGCATACTATGCCAAAAGTAGGATTTTTCTTTTTCTGAAGCATCACCGGTTCATTTTAAATTTTATAACCAGGTTTTTGATTAAGTGTGAAGGGGGGTAGACACGCAACTTTTTCAGGTATGCATGCCGCGGCCCGAAGTAGTGGCCTATGAACTTAAAATGTTGATATTGCAAGCCGGGGAACTAAATATCATTAGCTTCTGCATGGTAAAAAATGGGAAATTTATATGATTAAATCGGGTAATCCCTTTGCAGGATAGCAGCGATTTGCTAATCCGAAACATGAATATTATTCATTATATCAAAATTCATTTTGGATTTTGTTACTGAACCATGGATATTGCAAACAGAATCTACAAGTGGTTGGCTTGAAATCCGTGTATTAAATGCAACGACAGATTTTTGAGGCACCCAAATATTGTGTATATAGGCATTTCATATGATAGGACACTCAATACATTTCTACCTTGTATTGGCTACAGAAATGCCTTAAAAGAGAGGAAAAAGGTGATTTCTGATTTGTTATATTTCAATATATAAAAACATAGGCTGAATTTGTATTTGCTCTATACGAAATGAGAAATTCAAAATTTTTTATACCAAAGAAACATTTCTCAGCTTATCCTTTCAGATGGGGTTATTTTTGATGGAAAGTTTTAATCAGGGCAAAAATCAGTACTTTCGATTTTTTAGGAACCTAATATGTGAAATCTCTTTGTGCACCTTTAAAGACAAGCTTTTTTGTAGTTATTTTTCTTTTTATTTGATTTTGCTCTGCTAATTGACTGATTAGGCGTGCGTATAGAAATTTACGACTGAGATTAAAAAAAAAGCCTTTCCCGGTGATATCACGGATTTTCAGCGTGATAACATGATCACCATGATCAACACAGTTTGACCTCGAACACAAACATTGATCTTTTTATTCTGATTCTTAAACAGCTGGAACTGTAAGCCAATTCATTGCTGATGCCCGGGTTCAATTCGTGTAATTGAACCCAGGTAGTACGCGCTGCGTATGAAGTTATTTTTAGGTTGTTTGAAGCGCGCGCGTCATACTGCGTTTTGCTACTTCGCGCGCGCCTGCCAAAGTTGCGCCTCGTTGCGTATGGATCGTTGCGTGCAGCGGGTTGTTCGATTGTTTTCACTGGGTGATGGCGATCCTTCTGTTGTATGTAAGCCTGTAAAGTATCCCAAAATGGGGTAAAGATGACCTAAATGATAATTGCTGTTTAAGAATGAGATAAAGGTATGATTTTGGGAACCGGTACTCTCTTTACGACGAATGGGTTCAATCGTCGTAAAGGAGTACCGGTTCCCAAAATCATACCTTATTCTCTAACTGTTGTAAACCACAATCAGCAGTTTAGTGCAGGATTTTGAGACGTCGTCGCTGTTATTGTTATTTGCTGGAGACGTTTGGCACATTCCTCAAATATTTTTGGTGTTTTAGTGTTTTCTACATTTAACATTTTAGAATTGTACACCACTAATTTATCCCTGATTTGTAAGTTAACCAAATCACCGCATTCCACATTTTGCGACGATTCTTCGACATTATCGTGGCTATCACTTTAATAACAGAATAAACGAACAAGTTTGAAAATTTATTGTTGAGCTCCTTCCCCCCCCCCAGATTTTGAACCGACGGTTCAATTATAGTTGCCGGCAAAATTGTTCATTTGCGGACCACAATTTCAACACCCCCTAAACCTAACTATGGAATAAGTAAATATTGCGTATCCATTGCATTGCTTAGTGGTTAAGGGTAGCAAAAACAAAAAAAAACAACTAAATAACTATATTCTGTATGTTCCACACCTTCAAACCGGACGGACGAGTGACGACGGACGATGTAGGCTATATGAAAGAGATTTGCCGATTTTTAATAAAAATAACACGTGGCTGTGGCCAACTTTTTGCATTTTTACAAACATCTAAAGTACATGTACATAAAATACCTTAAGAATGCTACTAATATTACTTTCTTTCCACAACAAATTTAAAAGTAAATATCAAGTATTTTTAAAAGTTGCATGGAAATATCTAAGAATTCATAGGCCTAATTTCAAGCCAACATTCCAGTAGGTATACACCCGAAATAACAATCAAACATCATGCAAATGTTCTAATACACCCTCGTGGTGTGTTTTAGTAGCGCGAAAGAGAGCAATCGCGTCTCGCAGCTGGCACGCGTTTC
>JAMKCH010018254.1:0-22860 GCA_023653785.1 Ophioderma brevispina
TTTCTTTATGGAATGCTACATGCGAAATTCCTTGGCTGATGTAAGCAAACTTGGTAAAGAACACTGACCCACGTCTGGAGTGTTCCAGGTTTTCTGTCTGTGGTCATCTAGGCCGATTAAAGGGCAGTTCTAATGAACTGATTGGGTTCAAATGTCACAAATACTGTTACTCTTAAGGATGCATTCTCTGAACATGTACTAAATGCCTTTTGGCCTTTATAACTCGCTACAAATCCTTAGTACTCGCCTGACGTATTGCCAGTTGTTGTTGTAAAGGAAACAATACGTTGCTCCCAGCTAGCTCCAGTCACAATTGTTATTCTCTTGTCCTTTTACCCCTAGTCTTCATGGCATTCATCTTTTGGAAACCATGGCTTCCTCCATACGACGATACCCCAGTGGTACCTTTGGGAAATGGTAACAGGTTTCCTCAATGCTTACGCTCAAGAATCTCACAGTTCGTATAAGAGAAAAGATAGTAGGGTATGTTTATAATATAATTCTTGAGCTATCCTGCCAAGCATACTTGATCCCATGTGCATATGGGCTGCACAAACAACGTATTATTTTATTTTCAGGCCATTGGCCATAGGCCAATGGTCCAGGCCATGTTTTGTACATTCCCCGTCGAATATCTTATTTTCGATCAGAGTCTGGTCGTAGTATACAGGATGTATCACAGGTGGAAAATTGCAACACCCAATTCCTAAATGGGAAAAAATATTTGGTTAACGGCGTTTAGGTAAACTAATATTTTACTACCCTCCGCACCACACACTCTCACACATCCACACACATCGACGGCACACACAACAGCTGCACACAATACCATTGATCATAAGGTTTACTATGTTCGACGATCTGGCCATAACATTTTATATTATGGGACGGAATAAAGCGGGTATTGGACCTGTTTTCGTTTTCGTTTGAATTCCAATTGGTCCCAAAGTTTTACAAACTTTTTCTTATGCAAATTTCTCAAATGTGGGTACTGGGTGACATATTAACATTTTTTGAGGATAATTGATTATTATAATAATTATCGTGCTGGTGATTTTTTTATATAGTTAGCGAATCACTAAACTCGCCCGAGTCAGACCGGCAACACAAGATTTCTCTATAGCCGCTAAAGCAGTAATTTGCAAATCGAGGTGAAATTGATGATGCTGAGTAAATTGCCTCAATTCACTGTCAAAATGCCACTTAGAGTTTTGAGAAACAACCCACACACAATCGCACACACACACTTGCTGCAAACACATACCAAGTGGGGGGATCATAAGGTTATGATGTTCGACGAAAAGGGCCATACATTATTAAAACCCCTTGCCTCGATTTTAAATTTTTTTCCCTGTACTAACATCCCCCCCCCCCGTGAACGAAGGGGGCATCATTCCGAAATTGGCAACCCCATCATTTTCTGAAGATTTATGCCCTATTGAAACCCAAAAACAGCCACAAAATCACTTTTAGCATGAAAATCACGGGAATACACACCAACCACACTAAAAGTGATGATAAAGAAGTTACTGACATAAAAGGAATGCAAGCCCCTTTTAATTTACCATTGTAAATGGACTATGAGTTATTCCAAGTGATTCAGGTAGAGGCCCTATTTCTCTTTGGTTTGGTTCAGTTTCATGATTGAATTATCATCGGATTCAGTTTCAAAAGGGTAACCACCTCAACAAACTTGAAGGGTGGTCATTAGTTTGTTACTTGAGGTAGGCCTACAGTTCACGCAATGGTATTGATTATTGTTTAACCCACGATTGATGGCCCCATAGACTTACGTGTTGCAAAATTGTTTTTTGGACTATATTTTTTTCTCTACAAAGCCGCCGCCATTTTGTTATTTGAACTTTGCACCACGGTCCTTTTCATCATCACAACCAAGTTCTAAACAAGATACTTGTAGTCAGGGACCCCCGGCCTCAAAATTTGGAGAACCTGGCTCGGAAACGAGATACATTTTTTGAGTTCATATTCTTTTTGATACCAATGTTTGGATAGATGAAAAGTGGGCTGTTGTAAAATCGAATTTCTTGTCGCAGCTGTGTACGCTGGCCTTTTTCCTGGCTCCCCGCGTTTTATATGGTCAATGCCCTGAAATATTGTGTCAATTTCAAGGGTTGGGGTAACAAATTCAGGATAATTGCTTATGTATCTTATGAAAAGCGGACAAAGTGGTAATATAAAGTTGCTAATATAACAGTTACACCATATATTTTTTAATTCTTATTTTTCACCTTACCATTTAAAATTAAACAAGGTCAAAAGGTCAAACACTCTTTTCCGTACTGAATTGTTAGTTACATACATCTCGTACACAAACATGTTTGACATGTTGACTTTCCTACCGTTTTGAACTGAATGATATTTTTCGATTTCGTTATTTAGTTTTTATACAATTCTATAATTGAGTTGTTTATTTTATAAGGGGCGATCATTATTTACGCCGTGGGGGGAATGTAGGATTTCAACTTGTTTCGTCGAAAAATTTCGCATTCCCCTTCGCTGCCGTAAAAAATGTTGGCATTCCCCCCTTGATTTTTGAGATTTTGCATAGTAAAAGTCACGTTCCCCCCCCCGCTTCCTGTAGAACATGTGTATATTCCACCTCTTGCTTCGATTTCTTAGTATTCCTCTATCTCAAATCCCTCCATTTCCCCCTACAATAAATATGCCCCTCCAAAGTTCCCGTCCACTTGCTAGGGAGTCTTTTGGAGTTAAAGGTAAGGAAACTTAAATGCATTGTGGGTTCATCATCACGATTTTTGGGCAGTTACGAACAGCCATAGAAATTATTTTGTCCAATCTAGGCGCACCATTTGCCGAAGGTTTCCGTATGTGGAACTATAGCAGTCAGGAGGTGGCGAGTGGTGTCCCTCAAAATAAAAGGCAAAAAATACCCCCCCCCCCACAAATGATTAAAAATGACTCCTGCCACAGCAAAGGGTCCTAAAAAACTGCACAACACCATTTTTTCTAAAATTTCCCCCTAAAAAATCTGCCCAATCTGAAAAATCACCTAAAACCTGGCTACGAGCCTTGTGAGAGTTGCTTGACCCCATTACACATCCCATCTAACCAGTGCAAGTGCGATTTAAAAATCGCAAACACATTTGCTAATTGCATGTTGCAATCCTGAACAAATGCATTCTTGCAAAAATATTACAAACATGCACACATTAAACCCAAAATTCTTGCTCTTTGGGGGTACTGTAGCAGGGCCTACTCAGGATTATTTTTTTTGGGGGGTGGGGGTGCGGGACTTCGAAAAAGTGGACGCTTTTTTGCTAAAAGTTGACCTACCCTAAAAAGGGGGTCTTTTTGGGACTTTTTAACATTTAATCCCAAAGGTGGACCTTTTTTGGTCAAACTTTTCCCTAATTTTTTTTACCTTTTTCTAAAAAATTCAGCAAAAGTTAACCTTTTTCCGGAATTTTTTTTTGGGGGGGGGGGCTGCGTATACGGGCCTGACTGTAAGTACCGTTTTACTACTGCAAAAGCACAGCACCATGAGGGAAGTGGAGTCAATATGGACCTTCTGTCTTGCGTATACAACAGCTAAATATGTTGGATCCGGTGGAGCCAGCTCACTATTGATGGTTTGGGGTTTGAGAAGTCTATATCCACCGTTGGATGAAAGGTAGGGCACTCAATGATAATGTGATCCGCAGTCTATGTTGGAGAACCACATTGGCAAGCTGGAGATGGTCCTGGTCCTGGAGTATCCAGCCAGGTAGTGTTCCATGTCTGTATACGATGTTGGATGTGGAAGCTGGAGATTTGCACGTGACGACCGGACGTCGGCGAGAGCGCAGTCCTCTGTCTGCGAGCTGGTGTTCTTCTTTGACAGTGCTATGCAGCAGTGCTTGTTGTCCAACTGGGCCTTCTTTCACCAGCTTATGTGTGTGGTGTTCTATCCTAATTGTGCATGCCTGAAAGCACTGGGAGAAACTCAGATGGAGTGGTACGAAGGGAGCCAGTATGGTCCTCAATGTTCTCGGAGTACTGTATCCAGCTTCTTTGTGAGAGCTTTGTACCATGGCTTTGGGGCAGCATATTCATCACAACGCGTAGACCAAGCCAGGGCGGTGGTGAGTCATTGGGCTGGGCACCCCATAAGGATCCGCCAGGCGGCACGGAGGTTATATCCTCGAAAGATACTTTTTGCCGCATACTGACTCGAGGTGATGGGGGCACGCTCCCCCTATCAAATCATGGCGAGTTTCATCCGCTGTATATCCGAGTTTAATTACCCCGCTATATGTCGAGTTTACAGCGCGCCTATCCAGTTTGACTCTATGTGGCCGAATTTCATAAATCATGTCCAGAATAAATCATGTCCGGAATAAATCATGCGAGTTTAAAAATGGACATGATTTTTTTCAACTTGTGCAAATGGACATGATTTTTCTCATATGAGCAAAAAAATCCAACATGCTTTGTTTGTCTAAACTGAAAGCAAACTCGACTGGATTTTTTCTCAACATGAGCAAGATAACATGTTTTTTTATCAACATGAGCAACCCGCATGATTTTTTTTACACATACACCAAAAAATCATGTCGAGTTTCCCTCAGTGAGAAAAATCATGTCGAGTTTTTGAAAATGGAAATGATTTCTGTTCAAAATCACCTATAGTGAGAGCACAACACGAGGTATAGAGGGCAAACTGACATAGTGCTTGTTACAACTCGACATATACGCTGCACACCGGAAATATGCGAGGAAAACTAGATTACCCAGCGCTGTGAAATCGACATGCGCGGCAAAACTCGCCAAGATTTGATGATTTGACTTACGGGGCGTGCCATACGAGGTCTGCCATAAGTAAGTGCCGATAAAGTTGCACTATAGATGGTGGGTTAGGATTGTATGGCAGAGGCGCTCCGTAGGTTGATTTGAAGCTGGTTAGCCTCTTGGTGTTGAGATAGATTGCCAGTAGCGGGGGTCTTGGTCTCACTTAGCCTTGTTCAAGGTTGTCTGCTAAGACCGACAAAATTGCTAATTTTTATGACCTTATTCTCAATGATTTGAAATGTGTTTGAATGATTTGAATTATTGCTTTAGCATTGAAGGGCTACCCTGTCTAGAGAAATATTAATAAAAAAATAAACTCCTTGGTGATGTTGTGCCAAATGGATCTAGGAGCCCTGCTAGTCGGGGTCTCAAACCACAAATACCTATTGTGTGAGGTACAGTGGTATTCTACTCAGGGCGACAGCGTTGTTCTAATGCTTTGTGGTTTTAATCTTCCCGTATAAAACTCATATCATTTTTTTGCAAATGCAGAAAAAAAACTTAAAGATAGACAAGGCGCTCTGCCTGAGAGTGATTTATTAAACTTGCTATGGGAAGGCCTGCAAGCATGAACATAGGCCAGGTGGAATTAGAGCCATCAAATTAGTGTGATAAAATATTTTTTGGCCATGGTATGCTATAGTCTTTAGTTTTGGGAGGGGGAGGGGAATAGGCTCCACTCTCGCATGATTCTGGCCTCATAGATCTTGTGACATTATTTGTATAAGACGTGCGAACCAATGAGGAATGAAGTTGGTAGAGCGCATTGAAGGCTAGGTTTCACTCAGCTTAAAGTATCCAGGTCTTGAAGATATTTTGAAGTTGGGCCATATCTGCAGTAAGTGTACTTTATGCTTATGTCCAAGCTTCTGTCTAGTGAAGAAGGGCAAGAATCGTCGGGGACAGCCATATTGTCTAGATGTCGTTTGAGGTATCGCTGAATACAAGTTGAAAGCAAGGGAGCCCAGATCGATCCTTGTGGTACTCCGGTCCTCAGACGGCAACAGACGAGCGCTCTGCCTCACTGGTTAAGACAAAGAGCTAAGGTTTCCAAGCATGTTCATATGAATTTGACAGGGTGATATTACGGGATCGTTCCTGAGACGCTTGAGGTCAAAGCCATGGTGACACAGTGCAGTAAGGTCACCAAGATGACGCCTGCTTATGCGATTTTCAAAGCTTCACCAATATAATTTTGTGCGTTTACAACTGATGGACGTGTCCGGCCACGGCGAAATACTGCTTGTTCATCAGGCAGATGGGGTTCGACGACTGCCTCCAGCCAGGCCAGGATCACCTCTCAAGGAGTTTGAAGGAAACACACAGTAGTGATATTGTTGGGAGTGCGATGATAGCGGCCATACTCCAGATCTTGGGGTAAGGGAATGGTTGGTAAGGCCAAGCATGTGCAGAACTTCTGGAGAATCAAGAATCTTGGGCCACAGTGCTCAGGAACTCCCGCATGGTAGGTTATCCAGGCCCTGGGCCTTTCACTGGGCTTTCCACTCTAGTTTGGCTTTTTAAAAGAAAAAGAGTGGATCATTATCAATGTCCTTCAAACGACCATTTGCGAAGTTGACTCAGCGATTGACGGTTGGTCAGACTCACATTCGATGGTGTGAAACTTATGCGGTTTTGGAGTGAAGTAGATGCATGGACCTCTCCTTCCAAGAGAGACACGCGTTTCCTGTCCAAGCAGTTTGTCACGTCTGACAGCTTGGATGTCGCTTTCTTTCCCGGCGTAAGAATTCAAGAATCATTGTAAAGAGTATTCCTCATCCCAGGATGGGGTATAACTGCGACGACATCCACGTGGGAGGATGGTCTTCTTGCTATTTAATAAGAGTTACTAGTGCCGTGTAAGAATTTCCAGTGGAGGAGTTGGTGTGTCGGGAGGTGGGGCAACCCCACTACTGAATCCACCAGGTTCGTAACTCGGTCCATCTGCCCTTGTGGAAAGTTCAACCTTTCACGGCTTTGTTGGTACAGCGTAGCGAGGCTTCCTAGCGATCCGTGATGGCCGATGTTGGACCTTCGGAAAGCGGTGAGAACAGTACGGTGAACAGAAATGGCGTCCTTATAACAATGCCAAGTAGGGATTTGTAGGCGTGTTCCACCTTCCAGAGTACTGTCTGGTTGCTTGGGTTTGTACAAAAGTTGTACGATGGATTGGAAGCCAGTCCTCTAGGGAGGATCCGTCAGGGTTGGTATTCCCGTAGTCCCAGGGTAATCTATGACTGTTTAAGTTACCAGCGTAGATGCAAGGGGCACCATAAGTTGGCCTAGAGAATCTGCTTGAAGGTGGGAGGTAGGTGGCTTGTAGACATTGATGACGTTGACATCTACAATTTGGGTCCGTTGTTTACCATTCCAGGTGGAGTCTGCAGGTGGGTTGCAAGTGTTTCCAGTGCGCGTGTTTCTAATAAAGGTGGAAATCCCCAATGTGGATAGCGCTCTCGTTGTGTGCAGCTAGAGTATAGCACAAATTTTCAGGATGGTACTGATTTTTCCCCATGAATGGACATTGAAGCAGATCGTTAATTTCCAAGAATTGTATTTATTCTTCAGTTTCCTGGGCACATTCAGAATCAGCAATGAACAATGCATAAATGAGTCGAAAAGCTAGTCTTTGTTGGTGTTTGATATTCCCCAAATCACAGCAAACATTGGAAGACCAGATATAAAAGCCACCAGAAACCTTTGGAAGGCCAATTTTTTTCTTAAAGGCAAAAAAACAACCAGTGACCTCGACACATGGATAGCGGGCGGCTAGAGCCACCATTGATAGTCACGATTGAAACCACAGGAAGTTTTATTTTGCCCTCCGCAATATGGCTTCACGTTATTGTCAAAGTTAAAGGAATTTGTATAACAAATAGAACATCTGTTGGAATATGTGCACCAGCAGGTGTATACATTATTTCCCGCCATTCGAAGGCAAAAGCAACTTCCTGTTGTTTCAATTGCGACGCAGACCCCGATATCCAAGTGGTTATATGTTATGCAAAACTGGCCAGGGTCGAATATGTTATGCGTGTCTGAGCGTCTATTATATGATACACACTAGCAATTCAGAGACCAAATTGGGTTTTTGAATGGAAGAAAATGACTGATTGGGGCTGATATGAGTTCAGAAATTATGTAGTTTGGTCTTTTCTTAAAAAGAACATCATGTCTTTCGCACACGGTTGTATTCCAGTCGTTTACATGGCGTTTTATATAGCGTTCTATTTGCCGATGCTGGGATATAAAAAACTAAAGTGCCAACAGATCTATTCGGGATATGTTCATTGTTCCGAAGTATCCATTTACATATATTGAAAAAAGGATGTAATTGGGTGTATTTTGCAATAACGATTATTTTTGATTTTCACACTCAGATTATAACTTTGATAGCTAATAAGAGGGCTTATTTGCGTGTTAAATTAAGTTATGTTACATAAAAACTTCATCAGGGCGTATCCAGGATTCAAAAACGTCAAAAAATTACCGGGGGCTGAAAGTCTAATCTTGTCCAAAATGGGCTGATTTTTGCAAGATTTGCAGAATTACCGGGAGGCGCGCTCCCCCTCCGCCCCCTTCCCCTAGATCGCGCCTGTCATAATATATCTTCAAAATAGTAAGCCATTTTTTGTTTCTTTATCTCTTTCATTGGATAGACGATGAAAGTGATTATTCAATCGCGATTTTCTCAATGAATAAAATGATGTGGGCGACGTTGTGCATAGATCATCCCAAGTTCTCGCCTCTAGATATCTAGTTTAAACCAAACCGCCAAGTAATACAAAAGGAACTACTTCAAAAGAAGTTACCTTTTCACTTTGCGGAATCATTATAAACGTCTTATATCTTTATCGAGTGATTCGAGACTACCTATAATGTTTATATGTAATTTAGTTTTGAAATTCATGATACAACCTAAGCGATTTAAAGGTGTTCAATTGATGTTGTATCTCACGAAGCATGATGCAACTTAAGTATGTTGATGTACCTTATATTAAATGATGTAAACGACTTTTGTGAAATTAACCAAAAACTATCCCAATTTGAGGGCACCTCACTAAGATGCACTTTATATCACATATAAAAAGAAACAAAAAAAAAAATAAATATATTTAAAAAGTGATTTTGAAAATTACTGATGTGGTGTATTTTTTTGTATTAATTTATGTAAAACAATTTGAATTATATTTGTATGTAACCGAAACAGGTAATAAATTATAATATTAAAAAAATAAGTCTATAAAATAAAATATGGCCAAACCAAAGCTCCCCATCGGTACCACACATTCACTATCAATCCACTTGAAAGGTCATTTTGGACACAACTACCAATCATCATGTTTTCTGTTAGATCTTGATGACAGTTTCATCCTTTGTATCATAACAATTAGAGAAAATGTAGGATAAGATGTTCGAATATGAATCAAGACAGCCAAACCTAAAATTCGCTACATGAAATTAAACGTTAAACATTGGTCAGTGCTTTGGGTACGAACAACTACAGGGTATGCACAAACTCATACGTGGTTTAAAAACAATATGAGCTCTGCTTAGCAATTAACTAAAAGATTTGGATTGTTGTGGCGAATTACATCGTATTTATAATTTGACAATTTTCACCTAAACGTTAGCTATTTCGCTACAGTTGATCCATTGTATTTTAGGGGGCGGGAGGTGAACAATTCTTGTGTTAATTTTCTCAGCCCATCACGCTGCCACTGCATCTCAAAATTATTTACGAATCATTGCATTGAAGTAATCCGGGCATAGGCAAATCGTTTGTATCACAACCTTACAGCAAGTAAAGGAAACAATATGAAAATCTTAAATAAGTTATACTATTAATTAGGATTTCAATTAGACCCCACCCTCTGTGTGTAACATGTAAAATTAGTATATTAATAGTTATTATTGGACTTTGATTATTTTCGGATAAATAGCATTAACATACAAGACAAAATATTAAAATAAAATCCATTCGTCAGCCGTAAAGAAGATAAATCTCGAATTATTCAAAATTTTGTTACAGAATAAAGCACCCTATTTTGTAGAGATAATTTATATGTCCTAATTTCTTCCTGCTAATGTTTTTAAAATTTTCATTTAGCAATTTTGGTTCGACCAAGATAGCACTCTAAATATCATTTTTGATATGGTAAACGTCTTATATCACTATGATATACACTATAACGCCGATGTTATATGACACCTCTACCCCTAATAACGTTTCTAGCTTTTGTCATTTAGCATTTTACCATTCACCGTTATGGCACCACCACATCACCGGACAAAAAACGATAATTTTACACAGCACTTTTTGGAGCATCCCAAAGATTAACTAACGTATCGTAGGTCAAATTCGACTATCTTTTCTTGAGCCGGCCAACCCTTTTCTAAGCGACTTTTGACAAGGGGCCTATGTATAAAATCCTAAACGAATTTGATATGCGGACCACCCCTTTTGAGGAAAATTTTACGAAAAAAAAGTGTAAACCTTTTTTGGACCACTCTGTATAATAAGCCACTCTGATCCAAGTCCCCGACCCCGTTTGCGGAAAAGAAATGATTGCACTCCCCATCCGATATTCGCATACAGGTGGAATAAGCAAATGTGCCGAACAAGAGCCACGAACTAAGCGTGGGGATAAAATGATCATTTGCTGATTAGGCGAAACATCTGTTTAAATGTCATGTTAAGGGACACTTTGGCTGAATGACCACTTGCTGATCTCTAGTAGCATTTTGAAGTGAATCGGAAAGAAGAAGAATCGGAAGAAGAACTAGAGACATGTTTTTTCTCAAAGAGCACGGACCTTAGTCGTGGAATTTTTGCGCATTTGGTAATTTGACCTTTGATCCTTAACCATTGGTCACATAACAGGGTCACTGTAGACGTTTATTTCATCTTTCATTAATCCTTACAAGATGGTATATGGTATTTTTGCAATATGGGCAATTTTGATATTTGGCATATTTTGACCTTTTGACCCCTAAGCGATAGGTCACAGAGCGGGGTCACTGTGGACTCTTTTTCATAATTCATCGATGCCATCACGATGGCATAATTAGATTAGTCAATTAAGCTTCTTTCAGATTTGACCCATAGATGACCCCATTTGACCTTTTGACCCCGTGTTGTGAGCACAGATAATAGAGCTTTATCCAGTGGTTCTTGTGACCAAATATGACATTTATACCTAATTTGGTGATGAATATGTGTTTTGCATATTAATTAGCTAATTTGCAATATCTTACAGATGACCATTGGAGCCATTATTCTGTCATATGTTTTGTCTCCAAACTCTATCAGCAAATTTTGCCCCAGACTTCACCTATCCAAGTCTTATCGTTTTGGAGATAGAGCATTTTTCTAGTAATTAGATAGGCCGCCTTTGAATGTTAATAAGTCGATCGTTTAATATGTGTACATCCTCTATGAAGGATGGTCTAAGGTTTCTTGTGAACAATTTGGAATCTATAGCTAGTTGTCTGTAGGACAAGTAGGCTTGTAAAGATTTTACAAAATGGCGGATACTTAGGTTACGTGACCTTTAACCCCAATTGGAGTACACAGCATATGAAGCTGGGTCAGCGGGGTTCTTCTGACCAACTTTGGATTCTATTTGGGATTAACCGTTTGGTACTAGTAGGCCATTTGAAACAACCGGAAGTGCGTGAAGAAAGAAGGAAAGAACTAGACGTAGATGCTATTTGCAGAGGCACGTTGTAAAGTTAGGCGGGGCAGAATCAAACCCTAGATGACCCAAATTACCTCTCGACCCTTACTGTTGTAAATTCTCAAGTCAAGTAATGCATAAGTCACACGATCATGTCATCTGTAGGAAGTTGGTGATTTGGGAAATGTAACCTTAATTTGAAGAGTATTGACCCTGTGACCCAAAAGCATGGGTCAGTGATGAAGTCATATTGACTTTTAATGACCTCTCACAAGTCCTATGAGAGGGGCTAGCTAAAAAGCTTTTATATTTGACCTAATTTTAAATTTTAACACAGTAGTAAATTGTTTGACCATGTGAACTCAGATGACCCCATACGGACCTCTTGACCCATAACTTTTGTAAAGGCGCTCAAGCTAATTAATATGCAGACTCAAACGATCAGGTTTTTGCTTAATCTGTAGGAGAAGTAGTGATTTTTTTGAAGTGTTGTTGTAACGTAATTGGAAGTATTTTGACCTGACCCCTAAAACATGGGTCATGTGATGAGGTCATGATTGACTTTTATTGAACTCTCATCAAGTGTTCTAGAGATGGCCTAACAGATTTCTATTGACTAATTTTAAATTTTACACACAGTAAGTAAGTTGTATAGATGAAACTTAAACTTAAACTTAAAAAAAAAAAATATTGACCTCTTGACCCATAACTTTTGAAAGGAGCTCAAGCTAATTTAAATGCATGACTCACACGATCAGGTTGATTAATCGTAGGGAGAGTAGTGAGTTTGCAGTGAAAGTTAATTGGAAGTATTTTGTACTTTGACCCCTAAACCATGGTTCATGTGATGAGGTATGATTGACTTTTATTGACACTTAATCAGGTTCTATGAGATGGGCTAAACAGATTTTTCTATTTGACCTAATTTTAAATTTTACACACAGTAAATATGGTTTGACCTGGACCTCAGATGACCCCATATTGACTCTTGACCATAACTTTTGAAGGGTCCAAGCTAATTACTATGAATGAATCACACGATTCAGGTTACAGACATCTGTAGAGGAAGTAGTGATTTGAAGTGTAACGTAATTTGAAGGATTTTGACCTTTAACCCAAAACCTGGGTCAAGTGATAACATAATTAATTTAATCATAATTTGTATTTTTAACGCCCGACCATATCCACGTAAACGTGATCAAGGCACTGTGCGACTGCCATGAAAGGCGCTCATCACATCAGAGAAACCATTAATACCAGAAAACAGATTTATGAAGAAGATCGATTTTTAGAAGTCATGATTGACTTTATTGACATTTATCAGTCTAGACGAAGAGCTAAACAGATTCTATTTGCCCTGTTTTAAATTTTTAACAACAGTAAAACTTGGACCTCTGTGACCCCTACGTGACCTTTGACCCCAAACAAAGCATAACTTTGAACCGTTCAACAAACGCATGCTTGTGACCAATTGTGGTTTAAATCGGTCAAGTAGTATGTGGAAGAAGAAGCAAATGTCAGAAGAAGAAGAAGAAGAAAGAAACGGTAAGAACGAAGTAGTTAGGCGATACCGCCTAGTTAGGCGATACGCCTAACTAAAGAAAATAGCACAAAGACAGGAAACTAGCGTGATTCGCCACGGATATGGTTAATACAAGTTGCAATCTAGGTGGACGTGGATATAGGTTATCACAGTCTGTACCAACACATGACAATTAACTCCGATTTCAGGGAGTATCTTCGTCTGGGATAGAACTTTCACCAGTATATCCATCAAAGAGTGGGGGCATTGGAGCGATTTCGTGACCGTGGAGAGCGAGCATCATTCTCAGTGGATTTGTCTTCTTTGAACGTTAATGAACAAATTTAGCGGGGGTGCACCTAGTGAAAGTGGTGAAGGGGAGGGGGAAATAAAATAAAGGGGTCAAAAAATCAAAAGCTGGGACGGCGTTAACAAAAGGAAACCAAAGGTTCGTCTTGTTACAAGGGGGATAAAAAAAGTTAGTTTGTACTACTTACAACTTATGGTTATGGAGATATTAACACAAAAATTGTCAATGTCATCACGGAAAGGTTAAATCTTAAATATTGAACCGATTTCTTTCACGAAAAATGCCACGGCTAAAATTTTCCTTTTCCTCAGAGGGACTGCCAATAAAAACATTTTTCCACCAGCTAGCATATTAAAATTAGGAGATCAATAGAGGTCAATGGTGTTGACCTTTGTCATTTTTGATAAACGAATACACAATGAGAAGTGCCAAATACTTTGTTGCAATCACGTGGAACGTGTTAACAATTTGAGACCATTTTTAAAGCAATCGGTGCAATATTAAAGATTTAGCCTTTGGTGCTGACCTTTGACGATTTTGGTCTATACCTCCGATAACCGTACCTTGTGGTAGTACAAACTATACCTTTTTTTAATCGTCAAAAACAAGAAGAACCACTTGGTTACCTTTTTAAAGCAATCCAGCAATTTTTTAATTTTTGACGCATGTATATGAATTTTCCTCCTCTGGATATCCGCCTCACACTTCTCGAGGGGCACCCTTCTTAACCTTCATAGAAGACAAATCCCCCTGAGAAATGATGCCCTTCTCTCCACGTCACGGAATTGCCCCAAATGACCCAACTAAAAGACTTCAATGGTATACATCAAGACGTAAGACATCTCTACTGTTATGTTCAAACACGGCTTCATCGAACCAAAAGTTCCCGACTCGCCTGCTTTCGCGATTACAGGTTATGGCATGTATATGCCAACATATTTAAAGTTAGTGCTGGTATCCGAGTTGGCGATGGAATGGGCTCTTGAGAGGATTGACCTTCAGAATTTTCAGCACCACATGTTTTTAACTAAATACACAAACCAAGTGAGTGAAGTTGAGTGAGTGACACTGTGATGATTTTATTATTATGACCATTTGTAGTGGATTTGACCCTTGGATGACCCCCAGATGACCTGGAATGTTTGGTTTCATATGTTGACTACAACCACCAAGTTCCATGACCATACAAGCATTTGTAGTTTGGATCTTGAAAGACCCCACTTGAACCTGAATTGACCTTTAAAATCTGAAGTCTTAATGTTGACCATCACCCTACCAAGTTTTTAAATCCAAATATTTAGTGATTTAACTTTGGATTACCCCATATAGGACCTTGAAAGATGTTGGTATCAAATATTGACTTCATGACCCTGAAAGGCTGTAACCAAATGTCCAAAATGGGGCTGTTTTGCAAAAATTTGCAGAATTAAACCGGGAGGCGTCGGGCTCCCCTCCCTGGATCCGGCCTGATGACTAAGACAAACCATTTGGAAGTGCTTTGACCTCAGCTGACCCAGAAATGACCATCCTACCACATTCAAGGTCCGCTGAAACTTAAAATCTCAAAATATGCAAATTAGCTTAATTAAATTAATAAATATGTAATACAGCCAAAGCTGAAGCTCTCCTGCTCAACTGAGTTTGGCAATTCAACATACTTCTTCACTACTGATGACTTGTGCAAGTACATGATCCCTATCTCATCACTACAGTCTTCCAACTTCAGAACCAAAAGAAAACATCTTGGATGCACCCACGTTTTAAACACTGGCACCTGATCACTTTGCAAGCGGGAAGACAGGCACGAACCTTGTTGTGACAAAAGGCTGTTGGTGGTGGCTGAGAGCTGGACTGACCACTTATTTTGTCTAAACTCAAGATCGCACCCAACCTTCTCGACTTCTTCAGGGCAAAACTCCAAATGCCTTTGTCTCAGGATTGAATAAGAAAAGAATGAAGTTCTGCCAATTCTTTCCTTTGCTGAAACACTGGACCATCATCTGAAAACCTTGTGTCTTGATTCAGGAAACGTCGAAGATGACTGGCATGTCTCAGAGTTTTTTTTTTTTGACCTACTGTACAGCACAAGAAACACTTAGTGCCACCAAATGCAACTCAATCCTGTTTTGATCAGAATTTTTGGAAATTCCGGCATTCTTGATAAGAAACGCCTTCTGTATGGGCGTCAACCAACTGGAAGGCACTCTTCTCATTGATGATGGAACTACACTACTGACAAAGATGACTCCTTGGGAGAGGCAGAGCATTTGCAAGTTGGCCCTCAACCACCTCTCCATCAATACATGGGGTGAGCAATGCATAAAAGACTAACCCAATAGACTACCCAGTGGTTATTAACACTCTCTTGCTGTCCATACTTACCCTTGTAGAACCAAGAAATGGCAATCACCCCTGGACCTATGCAATACTTTCAGATTTACAAGGCCAGCGGACCTTGTCTGGTTGAGCTCACCAAAAAACGCTTCCAGTCTAATTGCAGTCACGAAACAATTCTGCAAGCCTTAAGGTATGAGACTATAAATATTGGTAAATAATTGTTTTTTTTTTTTTTTTTAATTTTTTAGGTTTTTTCTTTTTTTAATGCTTTTTGTTTGATGGAAATCGGAGCTGCTGGTTCCAAATGACGATATTTTTAGAGATGGCCATGGAAAAGCCCGCAGATTTCATTTCTTGTTTTTTCCACCCATTGATTTTTATAATGTAGTTCTATATTTGTTCAACCTGAGTCAAAAAATTATATCTCAAAAACTAATAAGCTATTGATACCATTGCGTCATAATTGAGATACTGTAAGGTCCTGTTTTTTAACACATGAGAAAATTTGAAATTATTTGCATAATAATATTAAACGGCGGTTCTCGAACCACAAGTCTCGGCCTGCTTTTTTCGCGCTAATTGTAAGACTAAAAGCAGCACACCAGAGGGCCACTGTGCGAGTCCAGGGTGTCCCAAAAAGTTGTGCCACCCGATCAACTCCAATTTCTTACTAGTTTTACCTTCCCACTATTTCATTTGACACCACCCTAGGGGTCACAACATTTTCCATTGTGGAGATATTCACCTTGCAAGTTGAAAGCCACCCCCACGAGCATAAATCAGAGATGTTTAGGAGTAGCACCCCTGGTTTTTGCATTTATATAATTCTTTTCTACTTCCTGCCTCTTTTTCATTTGAACACCACCCCAGGGTGCACAACATTTTCCATTGTGAGATATTAATCAGAGAAGTCGTCAACAGAGCATACTAAGATAGATTTTAGTGTTTGCATTTTGATAGTATTCTATCCTCTCACTCTTTCATTTGCACCGCCCTAGGGGTCACAACTTTCCATTGTGGAGATATCCATCTTGCAAAGGTCCCCCCACATGAGCACAACTAGATGTTTAGAGTAGCACCCCCGGTTTGCATTATAGTATTCTATACTTCTTCACTCTTTTCATTTATTCCCACCATAAGAGGTCTCAACATCTTCTGTTTGGGAGATATTACTTAAATGTCCCCAACATAAGCATAACCAAGAGATGGGTAGGAGTAGCACCCCCGTTTTGCATTTATAGCGGACAAGATACTCAATCAGGTAAGCGCTCGACTCCAGTGTATGCTCATCCTGCGTATAGGCGTGCTTTCGAGCCTGTGAGATCAGCTGTCTTTTAATTTTTCCCTGGACAAGAAATGAACCGCTTAGGTTTGTCTCGATTTACCCATGCGATATTTGGAAGCTGATCCCGGCTGCGATGGTGATCTCGATGTATGTGTTGCTGATATAAGGGAAAGCGCTGATCCAGATCTGCTGCATCCCTTGAAATTATGCGAAATGGTTTATATGGTATGGTGGGGCCACAGTGATCAGCAACCATTTGGTGAAAAGCGCTTAGAGGCCAATATCATAAGGCGCTATATAAATCTCTGTCTATTAATTATTATTATTATTCTTTATTTCCTGCTCTTTCATTTGAACCACCCAGGAGCCACATTTTCCATTGTAGATATATTAATCATGACAAGTCATGCAAAATCCCTTAAATTCACTAAAAATTTTTTTTTTTTTTATAAAATAATGAAAATTGTATTCATTTGGAACACTATTTTTGCAAAAATCATGTGACCACATTTTAAATTTGAGTCGCCTACGGGGTCCATAAAGTGGCGAAATGCACAATTTTTGCGTATTTTCACATTTCCCAAGAATGTAACAGCTTGGCCAACCCAAAAGACTGACCAAGAAGTAGGACACTATTTCAATGAAACATGGGCACTGATTCTAGCTATTAAGTGATTTAATCCTTTCTTTGTGTTGTAACCCCCTCCCCCCCCCCCCCCCCCCTTGATAATCTTCTTGTTTGGGACACCAACCACATCACACACAGCCCTATAATACTGCCAAATAAACACATGCTGACCTAATTTATTGTAAGGTAAACAACTCCGGAATCAATTCTTTTTGAAGGTGGAGTATTTCACACTGACCAGTGACAACTCTAGAAAAATTTGGTTTGAAATGGACCAAGCATTTAGCATTAGTTCTTTTTAAAAATAATCAAAGAATGCCCCTTTAAAGTGGCCCACCTCATTTTGACCACAATTTATTATTCACACCAAAGATGTTACCATATAGTAGTCTCATGTACGAAGGAAGTTTGCATATCCAAGGTACCATTTATGCGATACCGCAAATCCATATTTAATGGATCATTGCATCAAACAATGCCCACTGTAATTGATCCACTTGCACTTTTGACCGCAATTGTGATTCATACAAAATAGTGGGAGGAGCTAGGACCCAGGTCCAAACATCATCGTTTACCCCTCACTACAGAAAAGTTTTGACACCTTTGGTATTTAGTATGGACCCTCTGTATCGACGCTAGGTAGGTAGTAACTCTCAATTTTGGTGTTCACTTTGTCAATCGGGGCCAAATTTAAGTTTTACACAGGGGTCCAAACTTTTAAATGCCTCCAATAACATGTTGCAATGTATGCCATATTGTCCTTCTATTCATAAGGATTCCAAAAATGTATATTTTGTACCAACTATGACCAATGGTTTTGGAGTTAAAGGGTAAAAATGGCTAAAATGGTAAAAAAGGTCAATTTCTTTTGTACAGGGTCAAAATCGAAGTTGCTCATTTTGTTGACAATGATAGAAGTTGTTCATCTAGCTTAATGAGTCACAATAAGGAAGAGTTTGTACCATCTCTCACTCATATTTACCATGATATTGGACAAATAGGTCATAGGTCAACATACCCATTGGTGTTGACCTTCTTTGACCCTTATCCCGTAAGTAAGCATTTAACATAATACAAACTATATTTTATGATCCTCTAACCTCGCAATAACTTGCAAGTATTTAAAATATACTCAATTCACTTTTAAATTGACCCCTGTACAATTGAAATTGACCGGTTTTGGCATTTTAAGCCATTTTTACCTTATAACTCCAAAACCAATGGTCGGAGGTGGTACAAACTATACATTTTGGAATCCTTATATTAGATGATGGACAATTATGGCATACATTTCACATGATTGGGGCATTTTAAAGTTTACAGCCCTGTGTAAACGTAAATGGCCCCTATTGAAAAGTGATACACAATTTGAGAGTACTACCTACCTGATTGATGTAGAGGGTCCATACTAACTACCGAAAGGTGTCAAACCTTTCTGTAGTGAGAGGTAAACGAACTCCTTAAATAAGGCCCCTATGAATATTCTGCTCTCTCCTCTAAAAGATGTACGGCATATAAGTTTCATGTAGCGAAGGAATTTTGCAATCCAATGTACCATTTCAAGTGATAACAGCAATTATGCTATTTTATTAGATCAATTGTCTCAAAAAATGCCCCCTTTATTTAATTGGCCCACATGGACCTTGACCCAATTATGATTGCACCCAAAAAGAATGGCCATGGCATAGTATCTTTCATGCAGCGAAGGAATTTTGCTACCGAAGGACGGTTTCAGAGATAAACCGTAATTACGCATATTTAATAGCTCATTTGCATACCTAAGCCGTTGTATCACCCACCTCAAAATTGGAAAAAAGAATGCGCAACCAGATAGGCTTGTCATGCAGTGAAGAATTTTCCGTATCCAATGTACCGTTTGCAAATTTATTCATACGCTGTTTTTTTTTTGCATATTAATTAGCTCATTTGCATCTTAATTTGCCCGAAAGACGCCCGAAATCTAATCAGTTCGAGACTCTCTGCTCTCCCCCCGCTCCCTTCCACCAAGAGTTACATCGTTCATAACCGCCTTACGGAAACTCCAGAAAACTTGAACAAGCCTTGCGGAAAATTTTCGTTAATTATCAAATTAGATACTTAATTAGCATATTTTTTACGCCCAAAATTCTAATCAGGTCGAGACCTCGTGTGGACCCGCTTCTTTTCCACCAAGTTACATCACAATAGCCCTTACGGAAATCCCGATAAATCGTACACAAGCCCGTTACCGGACGTCAGGCGACCATACAGCATACGAACGAACAGACAGACGGACGTCCGGGACGGACGGACGAATAGACAGACAGAAAAGTGATACTAGTCTCTGCCGAACAAATTTCAGGCGAGAAAAAACGGGTTTCTAATAATGTTTTTCACCATTTTTTTCAAATTGGTCATTTATCATTTAAGTACGATTTTTGAACACTCCTGTGATTTTTATTTTACATATTTTCAACCTGAAACTTGCTGGAGTTGTTTATGAATCTTGTGCTTGACCTTGCTTGTTTGGCCTAATTATTCCCATGGGGGACCTGTGGAGCTATGCATATTAATTAGCTGACTATGTTTATTTATTTTCTCAATTTTGTTGACTTTTTTAAATTGTTTTACCACCAACACAAATTTTTGGAGAATGTCAAGCCTAGCTTAAGACTTAACTCAAAATAATGTTCATACGTTGGAATTGTTACCACCTACCGATGCGCTATCATGTTTTTCAAGTATGCCTTATTATATATGCACATAATTGATTTGCTAATTAAGCATACATAATTGGGAACTTTTTTACATCATATCATCAATATTTCTGATGACCCATTGAATTAAACCATTAGCTTTTACCAATAACCAAACATGAAAAAAAAATCTAAAATTAAGGTCTCAACCTTAAAGGATGCATCCCTCTGTACAAAAAGGTAACTGCCAATCATGTGACAACGACAGATAGCCCTGTTATCGATTGCTGGAAAGATTCTGCTAAAATTCTTCCCAATCACTGATCCTTAGATCACTGTGGGCTTCAGAAAGGCATCGTGGATCACTGACATGTCTTCTCTCGTCGTCACGCACTGAGCTATAACACGAGAATGTCCAGAACAATTCTGAACTCTACTGACTTTGACTTGACCAAGGCGTTTTGATTCGGTTAGTTGCAGGGCCTTTGGAACTCATGGCCCACGTACATATGCCAGAAATCCATTCTCAATAATGGGTCAGTCCAGACGTCTGATGCGAGTGTTCAGGATCATCTCGATCCTTTCGACAGAATTCCCAGTAAACTAATGGAGTCAAAGCAGTCCTCTTCAGTACTATATTAGTGCAGCTTCAAGATGCCTTCTGCATTACTGGCGGGGATTAGTGTCAACTTCTTATGATGGCAAACTGTGTATCTGAGATGGTTCCATGCTAAACCAAAGTAGTCGAATAAGCACCTGTGACGTCTTGTCACTGTGCCTATCTCCTGCCAATGCACCTGTACCTGTTCTCAGCTCCTTGACAACTTTGGCTGGACTCGCAAGACTGAGTCATTATGAAACCTGCTCCTAGGAAGCCATATGCGAAACCATCTATCACTGTTAAAAATCAAAGCCTAACAGCAATTGAATAGTTCACATACTTGGGGAGCACCTTGTGCCATGATGTGCTCATTGAGACAAAATTTGACCAATGTGGTTAAAGGGACTAAATGGCATGAAAAAAATTGACATATGAAAATGACCCTTACTTAAATCAAACTTCCCTGAGTTTGAAAACATTTGGAATGTTCACTTCTGTAAAAACAGGAAAGAGTTCCAGGGGGGATGTGGCAGTTTGTGGCAATTTCTGGAACAGAAAGTCAAGGTGTTCACATCCCTGACAGAATTTACATGTAATAGCATGTTTTCGACAGCAATTCAAAAGCATTCCGACCGGTATTCAAAGCATTGTACGTTAGGCTTGTATAATATTGATCTGGCAATTGAAAGATGATTAGCCGGGATAGCACATACAATAGCAAATGGTCTGTGAGCTGATGAACAACAGCTTTCAATTTTGGTAAATGCTGGGAGTAATGTCGGCAATCCTTGTTCCAAATTGCCACAAACTTTGCCACCTCCACCGGGAACTCTTCCTGTTTACAGAATGTACCTCCAAATTGTTTTTCAAACTGTGGAAGTGATTTCAGTAAGGGTCCTTTTCATTATGTCACTTTTTTTTCATGCCATTGTGTCCCCTTTTACAAGGTCTCAGAATGCCAGGATCTGATTGGACAACCAAAATAAATGGTCTACCAGGCTATTGTCCTGCCATCCCTCCTATATTTGCAAAAATGGACAGTGTACCACGCATTGGTCCAACGCCATGCTAGGAATTTTCCACCTGTTTTGCTGCAGTCTTGCAGGTCTAGCCCATGTCAAAGTTGCATCTTGCTCACTGGGTTTGTTCGTTTTTTCCTCACTGGGTGGGACAGTCCTCTCTCACAATGGATTCCATCATGCACTGAATGTTGTGCATTTTCACAGTGGCGTGATCAATAGCAATACCTCATTTGCATACTGTACTTCTACAGAAACGTCTACCTTCTGTAATTGTTGTATTTAAGTACACAAATTGGGTGAAATGGATAGTTTATATTCTGTTTAGAATTAGAATAAAGATGATACTTTTGGAACCGGTCAGTGGCAGTATCCAGAATAGGTAAATCAATGGGCACAAAAGGGTAACTATTGCACGATAAGGCCAAAAATAAAAAATTTGTTTGACTTTTTTTAAAAAAAAAAGATTCATCCGACCGACCCTAAGTTTGGAAATCAGGAAAAAGTATTTTTTTCCTTCCTTTTACTGTTCAAAAGAAAATACCGACCCTATTTTGGCAAAATTCCTAAAAATTTGTTTTTTTTTTTTTTCAATTTCAACTTCCTGAATGTAAAGAAGATGTTTAAACAGTTTCTTATCCAGTTAGTTGGGTTTCATAATGTACAAAGATTCCTTTTTTGAGTAAGAATCAACTTGGATATTACTATTTTATCAAGTGGGCCATTATATAAATTCCTAGCTACCCTTACAGGTATAAAGAATTATTTGGAACATGTTGGTTGATACCTTAATTTTAAACTCTGCTTTGTGCCTCGCCTTTGATGATCCTGGATCCACCACTGCCAGTGTACTCTCTTACCAGAAATTTAAACCAGTCTGCCCATTAATTTTTACATGGAACAGAATCTACTAGGGTGAAAGGGTTAACATAAAAGCATTTTTCAGAGTCGCTCCTTACATGGAATTTGCTTTTTTAATGTCAAGCTATCTTGG
>JAMKCH010018255.1:0-21621 GCA_023653785.1 Ophioderma brevispina
ATTTAGATTTTCATTCGGAAAATTGAACCAATATGATTATGATGTAAGTGATTCCAGAATTTTGTTAGGTGAAAGTAGTTTAACTGATGTAAATGTTTTATTTTAGAACTACAAACATTGGGTCTCTCCCAAGTGAGAAAAACAATGTGTGAGCATTGTAATCGTAATAGCAAGTAGAAGTCACCCCGGAAGTCACTTTCGTAAAACGGAACTAAAAAAAGTATACCTATCAACGATTGCAAAATTAAAAGAAACTGAAGAATACAATGCAAGATGGCAATAGCATACCGAGACAACAATAATGTTCACTTTTACATTACAACCCTAGTTCTTACTAAGTTATATCGTGTTCCTAGGATTGAAGATTAATTTCCTTGTGAAACAAGAAAAAAATGGATTATTGTTAATACTTCATTGTTGCATAGTCTCAAACACAGTGCGTTAAGGGGAACACTCGACCTTTTTCTTGCTCTACCCCAACTAAAATATTGACTTACCTTAACACGGCTAAAGCGATGGACTAGACGAGATACTAATCGAATTCTAAAGTTGAGCGCAGGCGAAGCCGCCTCACGATGTTGTTCTGATGTTGGGCAGTGGCTTCTACGGCTTACTTTATGCGACTCCTATGGCACAGGTGGAATTGGCCTTCTCAGGTCATAACAATTCTAATCTTATCCATGCGAAAAGATGAACAAATCATAATCACGAAAGTTGAAGAAAAGAAAAACTTACCATCGTATGGTGTATGCTTCAACAGAAGTAGAGATGACAACATTCAATTTACATTCTACACTGAAAAGCTTTGAACACCTTTGACAGTTGATAAGACGGAATAAAAAAAAATAAGAATAAATTTATTCGTCATTGGCGGCAACTGGTACTGCCATTATGCAGGGACAGGAAATTTGGAGCATTAAAATATGGTGAGATATCACTTCCAGGGAGGTGGGAAGAGTTAGAGTATTGTTTGGCAACAGTGATCGTTGTATAGTATATTGGCGAAATTGGGGAAGTTGTACTTGAAAGTGGGGGTAGTAATTAAGTATGAGGTCAAATATGGTGAGTTACTCAGTGTTGGCAGAGTTAGATATGGCAACGTTTGGGATGTGGCGTATTTTGTTGATATATTGGGGATGTTTGAAACCCCTACAAAATTGAAGGCCTCTTTGTAGAGTTTAAATGTGGTGAGTTAAGTCAGAGTATTGCAGAGTGTGTTTGGTAAACATTCTCCTTTGGTGTGTTAATACGAAGAAAATAAAAAGGAGGTTGTACTTGTCAGTATAGGGAGGGTAGTTTAGAGGGCTAAATCTATGGTATGGTGAGTTGTCACCGTCACAGTACAGAAAGTATTTTGATGTAAACATACTATTCATATATTGAAAAGTAATGTTGGGAAGAAGCAAACAAAAAAGTTATGATACTCTGTGGTAACTCGCCATATTTAAACTCTCGGAAAAACCTGCCCCAATTCAAAATGTAAACATTAACACAGTATAAAACACACCACATCACACTTTCTAACGTAACTCTTCTAATACTCTGAAGGTAACAAATCACCATTTTAACTCTCAAAATGGACTCCCCAATTCAAGTACAAACATTTTCACTAATCACTACAACACGCTACGTCACAGCGTTGCTAAGTAATAATTCTTCAAATGCGTTGCTTGAAGTGACGACTCACCGCATTTTATCTCCAAAAAGACTCCCTAGTGAGTACAAAAACATCACAACATGACTTTCCGGCGATGATTTGATTTCCGTCGGTTAATATTTACTATATTATGTCTCATTACATACGCCATTGTACGAACACACACATGGGCAAATAAATTTGGCAGGGAACATGTTCATATTCTAAAAAAGTGTCCTATTCATTTGTATGTATTAGTCTGGTAGCTAGTGTAGTATAATGTCTATTGGCGGCGCCCATGGCCAAGGAACGAATTTTTGTTATTCGTATTAATAAATTCGACCCAACTGACTGTTTGAAGATATCCCAACAAACAACAAGACCCTAGTTCAATGCATTGGACATGATTCTGACACCAACAACCCAAGAGTAGTTGGCTTGCACACTTACATGGCACCACCACCAACAACAATTGTCACAGATTTGTTGGCATGTGTGAAGTCTGCAAATTGAGACCTGTCCATTCTTGATTTCCACACGATGTCGGAAGACAGTGGACATGACCATGTAATAGCTGTGCTTTTTTATCCGTGCTACTTTATTAAGTTTTTGACGATTCTATTCATTCTGAGACGTATGCTTTAAGTCAGGAAATTCAATATGACTTTTACCTGGCGTAGATTGAGGCCAACATTTTTGCATCGCCTCACCTGAAGATTGTCATCCATAAGATTTAATTCGTTCTTTGATGTGAACCAGTAACCTATGTATATACGTTAAAGAAGCGTGTGTTACATGGCGTGTATGCTTTAAATAAGAGCGCATGACTTATTGATCGCCGCGGAAAGTGATGGCGGTTAGAATGAATTACACGGATGTATATAATGAATAAAAGCAAGAATGTGTGTCCGAAGCAAAGACATAATTAGTCCACTTAAGCTTGGAAATGTTTGCAACTTCTGCACTTAGGGTAACTATGATGATCATCAATTATAGTCTTTACTGAATTACTCAAAAGGGATCATGAAATTTGAATTTATTTTAAATTAATTACAACAAATTTCGAGCGTTGTCGGCAATAACACAGGACAATAATATATCTACTCCCCTATTCGACTTTCTAAATTTCAACTCAAAACATCCCCTCTATATGAAACATACCTCGACAATACGAAGTGACACAAATAAGAACCGACTGTAGATCACATACTGCTCCCAGGGAAGTCGCTAGAAGTTGCAGACCATATAACATCGTTCAGCTTGACTCCGATAATCGCATTGCAACTTCCAGAATTAAGCTCGCTAACCTCCAAAGGCAAAATATGCAAGAGAAGCAAATGCAACTGGGGTGTTCTTGAAGTTGGTGACCGCAGGATCAGTTAAAACTTACTCTCAAGGGTAAGTATGAGGCCATTACCAGCAGCTGCAAAACAACATCTATGTCATATACACATTGAGGTTCGAAGCGTCTGCTTATCCAGAATAGATGTACGCAAATGACTCATTTGCGATATACTCATAATATTAAACACAATAGATTAGAAAGATGGTCCAAGGTAGAACGATTGGAGACAGCTTGTTTCCAATTGCTTCTCAGCCGACCAAAAAAGATAGATACTTATATACTAGTCATGCCATAAGAACAACTAACAGAAAGTTCCCCTTTGCCTCTCATGCCAAGAAAACTGAATACCTTTATCCCTTTTGCCACTTTTCGAAAAATCGCGGGAGCGGACCCCCTGCTTGGTTACGGGGAATATATGCATGCTCTAGATCTAACAACACAAATCCGTACCGTTTTTTCGGTGTGATTCGTTAAGGTTACAGGTCTTTTGCTCCAGGGACGTTAAGGGCTATAGCATCTGATTCTGAAGAACTTGTTCTACAATTAAGCCCCATAGTTGCCTTTTAATGACCTTTGACACCCATTGTCGTGCACAACTTTTCTGAAGGGTCTCAAGCTTCTTCATTTTCAGAGGTTACGTCGCATATACCTTGCAATCCTTAAAAGGTCTAGAGGAGAATGCGACGATTACCGCAAAACGTGATGGTAGTGGTATTTTGCTTTGTTAGATCTAGGGAGCAGCAATTCCTCCTTACCCCCAAGACAAGGAGTCGCTCAGTTGATTTTTTGAGCGGCATTTTGAAGAGCAGTTCTGGGACATAAGGATAGCAGATAATGATTTTGAAAAATTTTCAAATTACGTTACAATAAATATAACCGTTGACCCATGCCCGAAACATATCTTGAGAGTTAGGATCCCCAAGCTCGCTTCATATGCATGGGTTGCGTGACCATGCTACCTTGCATTGTATATATATTGTGTAAGTTATTCTTGATAAGGTTCCCCTTTAAGGAGTAGGCGAATTTTTGCGGGGGGGCCCTGTTTTCCCCTCTCAAACTGCAAGTTACGCCACTGGAGGGACTGAGCACCTTTAACCGGTTATTCCTTCACGAAATAATCAATATGCACAAGAGTTGAATGGGCGGGGGTCAGGGCTTTATTCGCTACAACCAATCCATTTCGCACATTCCAACACCTTCACTGGCAGCAGAGCTGGGGGCATCCTGCTTTAATTAACCCAAATGTGCAGATAAGTGTAGATTTTGACTTATACTTAATATGTGGTACAGAAGTCAAAGATTGGTAAGTTTGGGGTTGGAGGCCCCCAGGTAATGGGGGGGGGGATCAATCTGACCATCATTTGGCAGGTCGGATTTGTCTATTGGCTTAATTGATTTGTTTGTCCAACTCGGAAGCTTGGGGATTTCAATGCAGTCGTCATGTTTTACTTATCTTTTGAGTGCATTTCTTTCTGTTAAAAACGACCATTTCCCAATATAATATAACTAACCACCTTATTGTTTTTCTTTCTGAAAGTTTCCAAGAGAGACAATAAAAGCTCGGTTTTCTTCTTGCGTAAACAACATTTCGGCACGAGGTTAGTATCTATTGCGTCATTAATTGCATGTCATTGTCACGCATTGCAAAGACTTTAAGATCGAAACACCAACATGCGGAATGGCCGTTTAGCATGCCATAATTCACGATTTTTTAGCAAACTAAGTACATCAAGATATAATATGCTAGCATTTTTCGTTAGATGGTAAATTCTATGGGCCATAAATATGTTAGGGGACTCTGACTTTCGCCCCATTTTAGGCCCGTATTTCGGCCTGATAGCTTTAATTTTTCTCTCACGGGAATTAAATATCTCTACCAATTTCTATTGGAAATCAAAGTTTAGTATCGTATATGCGTGGTAAGTTACATAAAGTGAACCGAAATGTTCAATATAATTTGATTTTTTTGTTTTTTTTTTGAGGACTCGCACGTCGGCAAATTGAGCGCTTGGATTTAAAAATTTTGTGACGTCATATCGGGGGCCACGTCCTGTAAAAATTACCGGAAGAGTCATGCCACTGGCGATACTACTGATTTGCCTTCCCTGAGTTAACGATCAGCGCGACAGGTCGTTTAACCCTCGTCTTACACGGGGGGGGGCGGGGGGGGGTGGTGGTTGACCACCCCCCCCCCTACGAACTTCGCCCCAGGTGTGCGCTTAAAACGCTTAAAAAACAATCATTAAAAAGCTTTAGGTAATCGTTTCTCGCATTCCTTTCGGTCATTTTAGCGAAAAAAAAAAAACGTGCAAGGTAGGACCTTCCCCGGGGTTAGGGTATGCCGTCAAACAGTCGAAGCGGTAAGGGGCGGGGGGGGGGGTCGGATTGCCACCCAAGGAATTTTATGATGCGGATTTTTTAAAAACTTATGCACAGTATGGCTCTAAAACTCTATATTTATGTAAAAACAGCCAAATTGCCATCATTTAGAGCTGCAAAACCGCATGTGCAAAATCCGATAATATTCCTCGTTTTTGTTAGCGCAAAATTGGATTTTCGCTATTCTGTGACAAATGCCAATTTGGCCGACTCGCGGACTTGATGCTGACGTCATTGTGACGCAATATAGGTTATGGGTAGTACTTATTTTGGTATCAATGGAAAGAGGTGGACCATAGATAATCAACTGGTATCACAATCTAAGATCGGGGTTGCTTGGGTGCTTTATAAAAAATTCCAGGGGGGTGGTGGTAACCCCCCACCCCTGGAAACCGTGTGTTACAAAAAAAACGGCTTGGTAGACGAGGGTGTTACGGAAAAGGTCACGATGGTACGAAGTCCTTTGGAGAAGGATGTGTGAGAGCAAACTAAAAAGAAGTATGACAGCTGACTGCTCAAACTATTTGTTTCACAGCATAAGATGCTTTAACCAATTTTACATGGACATTTTTTGTATCGAATATGGTTAACGGCTTCTACCAGCTGCAATTGAATAGATGTGTACAATCTGAGGACGGCGCTTACGATTCCTTGTTCGGAGAAATCAAGACGGAAATTAAAGGTGTGCCAGAACATCGAAGGCCGCGTGACCTCTAACGATAGTGGATTAGGCCACGTAAATATTAGTTAGTTATGAGTGACCAAAAACTCTTAGTACTTAATACGACTACTGTATACGTCTCAGATCTTCTTATTTCCCTTAGGGACGTAAAAGAACGTTTGTGAATAATAATTACTTATTCGTATAATTTTCTTATGTTAAAGACTTCAGAGTTTCTTTAAAGGTCCCAGGAAATGAGATGATAAACCTAGTCCAAATCTTTGCGGGGCATTCCATTCCAACAGGGCCACAAAAAAAAAATAATACACTACCAGTGACATCATTAGTGAAAACTATTGATTTTCAGTCAGTGCCATGAATAGATTCACACCAGTCACCTGGAATTTTCTATTACTCTCTGAAAAATCAATAGTCCCTAATGATGTCATCACCAAACCAAATATTGAAAGCTTTCTCGGACGTCCCTCTTTGTAGACTTGACACAAACCACATCGATTCTATTTGCATTTCCTGGGACCTTTAAGTTTAGTTTAGTTAGACCAAAGTTTTAAACCCGGTTTTGTCCCCGTCAACCCGGGGGTGGGCGGATACACCTCACACTCAGCAACACTGCTGTGTGAGGATTTATTGGAGCCAAAGATAATTGACCGGATTCCCTTCCTGAAGTTTGGCGTTTGATATTTATTCAGTGCATTTGCCTTGCATTATTTTAATGGCATTAATCTGATCTAATATCGTCACATCGAATTTCTATTGTATTGCTTGGTATAGTATACAACATCTCAAAACGCCCAAAAAACTTTTAATGAACTGACAGGAATAAGAAATCCTACTATAATTGGAAATTGGCTCCAAACAACACGGTTAAAAATCTTGGCCACTTTTTCCCAAGTAACCCTATTGAAAATATTGCTTGAAATTGGGATGATAAAATGAGAGTGAAATCGAGTGTTCCATACGTGCATGGAAGATGCGAGGTCTGTGTATGATAGGTAGAAACCTGATTGTTAAAACACTTCTTGCTTCGCAACTTTCATATCTTGCACCTATTCTTAAGTTTCCCGAGAAAGTTATTAATAAACTCAATAAGATGTTATTTGCATTTGTATGGAATAGAGCCGAAGGAGTGAAACGTAACACAATTATTGCTGAATACGAGAGAGGTGGTATTAAGATGTTTAAATGTTAAAAATGTTTTTAAAGCTCTGAAATTGTCATGGAATAAAAAAACTGACCAATTCAGATGTTGCTTGTTGGAAAAATATTCCACTTTATTATATTAATAAGTTTGGAATGGGTATGAATGTGTTCAACTGCAATTGCGGGTTTAGTCAACTTAAAGGCTGACTCAGAGATTTCATAATATATTTTTTGTGCAGTAATTAAAAATAGGTATCTTGAACTATAGATAGTCACCTAAAAATTAATGCTTAATTCCAAAGTTTGAGATGAATCAGATTTTCCGTTTTGATGCAGTAAACATTTATGTACAGTATTACAGTGCCATAGGATACCGTGTAACAAAATTTCCGGATCCGGAATTTTAGAATAAAGTTGTGATTTTCTATATGATGGAATTCAATATGAGCTTAGTTATTTCACACAGTGATTAGTATATGGAAAAACATTATGTATATGCAAAAAACGCAATTTGTTTGAAAATTGAGTGCGCCCTCATCAGAAAATCTCTTAGCGAGGTGTGTAAGGAGATTATTAATAACTTCCCAAATTTCTATTATAACCTCTTAAAAATCTGGTTCAACACAAAACCAATTTTGGGTAAAAGAGATATCATCAAATATCAGGATCAAGTCATTTGGAATAATAGCTTAGTTAGCATTAACAATAAAACAATCTTTTACAGAAACTGGGTTGATTCTGGCTTTATTTTTATTCGTGATCTCTTTGATAATGATGGGCTTTTCTATCCACTTCAGCATTTCATGCGTACTGTCAAACGTACTGGTGGTGTTTTGCTTCAGTATACAGAGTGTCCATAAATGCAATCCTCGCAGTTGATGCTATAATTTCAAAATTACTGAGAATCATTCCAATTTTTTTAACAGATTCGGAATGACGAATTAGTTTCGTACATCCTGTCCAATTTTTGTCTGATACGGTTCACTAGTTTTGAAAACAAAGGCTATTATGTAACACGCTGTCAAATTACCCCATTCCAAGTTTGCCTTAGATCGTTCAAAAAGGTTCACCTTGAAAAGTTGAATAAAATGTCTTTTTAACTACAAAAATATCCTGGTACTAATCCAGTCTTTTGTTTTTAAAAATAAATTACTAAAATGTTCGTCGTTATTGTTTTATCCGCTGTCTTTTATCGTCTGTGAAGTATTTTCCTCTACTCATTAGAATAGTAACTTGGCCAAACTTAAATGTTCTATCTTCAGTGTATCTGACAAATCCGTGTGAATATTGCAAATTGCAGCGGAAGGATTAAATACCAAATGAATGGAAATGGTGTGAATGGATGTTGAAGACTTCCTAGTTATAATATGGACCATTTGATAGAAACAACAAACCAATATAAATATTCACTGATAATCAAACTTGAGTTAAACCAAAACACAATGTCAGATGTCATTGTGAACAGAGACCATTTCCCTTATTTGTCAAAGCCATGTTGTCTTTAAATGTTTAATATTTAGTTTCCAAGCTTATACTTGGTTAATTGAACCAAACTCAAGTGGTAAGGATAAAGAAAACGACAGGAGAAGAGAAATAAAACCAGCACCTACCTACTTAAGCATGCCGTGATTCTGTATTCATCAGTCAAACTTGGAACGGCTTAAATTGTGGCTTACTTACGTAATCGCCTTTGTTCTAAAAATCAGTGAAGCAAATCAGATGAAATTTGAACAGTATGTGGAGCAAAGGATAGGCCTTACAAATATCTTGCAACATTTCAATATTTTTAAAATAATTTTGAAATTATAGCCCCAACAATTTCCATTCATTTGGTGTTTAATCCCTCCGCTGCAATATGCAATATTCACGCGGATTTTTCAGACACACTGAAGATAAAACATTTTAGTTTGGTCAAGTCGTATAAGTTACTATTCTAAGTATGGGTAGAGGAAAATACTGTACAGACGATAAAAGACAGTGGATAAAACATTAACGACAAATAGTTAAGTAATTTACTTTTAAAAACAAAAGGCACGATTACTACCAGGAGGTTTTGGTAGTTGAAAGACATTTTATTCAACTTTTCAAGGTGAACCTGCTTTACCGTTCTAAGGCAAACTTGGAATAGGGTAATTTGACAACGTGTTACATAATAGCCTTTGTTTTCAAAACCGTATCAGACAAAAGTGGACAGGATATATGAAACTAGTTCATCATTCAGAATCTGTTATAAAAATTTAATAATTCTCAGTAACTTTGAAATTATGGCACCAACTGCGAAGAATGCATTTATTTTGGGACACCCTGTATTATGCTCTCCGTAAGGCGCTTCCGAGAGAATGGAAGTTAGCCTTAAGCCGTCGGTCCCGTGTACAGAGAGTCACAACCGTACATGTACATCGCAGTCAGTGTCGAATAAGAGTAGGGTGAAAACCCCTGACTGTTCCCAATCCGCCCCAGCCTCAAATAGCGGGTCATGTTAGGAGCGTCTTGTATCATGGATACACGCGGCCCCGGATCAACACACTCAGTTGAATAAATCCTAACACTACCACAAGCCATTACCAATGACTTGTGGATACGCTAAGAAGAAGAAGCCTTAACAAATATCGATTTTGAGCGTGATAAAATAGCTATTTTTTTTAACTCAATCTCAATTAGAGCTTGTTCAACCAAGACTTTCAGAAGTTCCATGGTGAATGATTTTTTTTGTTCCACCTCTTTGCCTAAATTACTGGGTAAGAAGGTTCCCAAATTACAACATTGGGAGAATATTTGGCTTTCGATTCCAACTTGTACCAAGGAGGCCAGACTTATTTCACTGAACTGGAAAATCATTCAGAATATTTACCCCACCAAAGTTCTGTTATGTAAGATGGGCAAGGAAGACACTAATATGTGCACTTTGTGAAATGTTGTAGATAACACTGAGCACTTCTTCTTTGAGTGTATCAAAATAAAACCAATTTGGCTTTTAGCTGATCAGGTCATCACTAAAAAGCTCAATAAACAGTCTCGGCTTTCTGTTGAAAACATTCTGTTCAACATTAATACTGACATTTACAATACTGATTGTAAATTTATCAATTATGTGATTGCTGTTGGTAAAATGTGTGTAAGCAAATTTAGGTACGGTGATCATCCATGCCCATTATTCCTCTTTGAGCGGGAACTACGATTGATCTCGAGTAATCCATAGTTTTAATTACGTGTGCTTAGCCTGGTACTCGCCCAGGTTCCCCATCTTGGAAGAGAGTAATGGACGTGGATAGTCACTGTCAAAATTATTTTTTTTTTATTTAAAATGAGCTTTGTTTGTAAATCTCTTTATGGTATTAATTTAATTTGGTGTTATTATTTTGTTATGTAAATTCAAGTAAGGTGATTCTCCATGCCTATTTTTTCTTTCTGAGTGGTAAGTCCATATTGTTGTTTTCAAGTAAGCCATAGTATGTTTGCCCCTTAATCGTTCTAAGAGTCCCTAATTCGGAAGAGGAGGGATAGACATGGATAATCATTCTCAAAAAAGTTATTATTTACCAATCCTTACCTTGGTGTAAATGAAATTGTGCTGGGATTTTTATATATTGTTCTCATTGTATATTTTATATGTTATTTAGATTCTAAGTGCAATAAAGGCATACTGCGTGTTTGTGTGTGTGCTGGTAAAATCCATACATTTCAGTGATTCGTACGAGGTACAATGAAATAGTAGATTTATTCAAGTGACAACTCTACTTTTTAATTTCAGAGGATTTCATCTTGGTTCCTCATAAACAAATGAGTCGTATATATATAGCGCCATTTGACCCAAGCAAGACTTTAGAATTCACGGAGCTAGTTACAACTCCACCTATCTCCGCAGAAAGAGGTGTTCGTGGAATACGTTACGATCCTGTTGACCAGAAAATATATTGGGTAGAAAGAAGTAATAGTGGAAAAATTCGGCGAGCCAACGTAAATGGTAGCAGCGTAGAGGACGTAGCAACGGGTGTACCATGTAAGTATTACCAGAACAAGATAAGTGGCGTAATCTCACTTCACAATTCATTAGGCACAAGTTCGACAATAGAGGACTCCAGTACCATTGGCTGTTTAATTTCGTGTCCACGTGGGGGGGGGGGGGGGAAAAAAAAAAAAAAAAAAAACCTGTTTTGAATAGATTGGAGTCTCCTTTTTTCTTTTAAGTTAATACCATATAGAAGTGAGTTGCAGTAGTCCAGTTTAGAAATTACAAGTGATCTTACAGCATGATTACATGTTTCCTCATCAATGTAGCGGCGAATACGGGCAATGTTTCTGAGATGAAAATTGAGTGACTTGGAAAGTGTAGAAATATGGCAGGACATGGACAGATCAGAATCAAACACGTGACATTTGCAGTACAATGGTATTTTGCAATGTATGTCGGGAACCCATAACAATATAATGCATGGTTGCCAGTTCCTGAGTTTAAAGTCTCTTTTATAAATATATTGACCCGAATCCGTGGTTACATAACACGTCAATACTTTACTTTACAAAGAGTTATCTACTATTGAAAAGAAATGCCACCTGGCTTTCCCATATTGACTCTAGCTGTGTTCACACGGCGGAAATAAGGCTGGCGTAAACTGTACAATAGCGCGAGTTGGATTAGCGCGTAGCGTATGTCCTACGGGGTCGGACCTTTTTTTCAAGAACAAAGCAACAACTGCAATCTTGTTAGGCCAGATCGCGGATTCTAGGTTCTAGGGTTTCTTTCAAGAATCTGGCTCTACATGCTTAATAATAGATGAAACACATAAACCATCTATTTGTTAAATTGCTGTACTTAAAATGGAATAAAATTCAACTGAAAAAGCTTGAAAACACCCTGATTTTTGATGTAGCAAAACTGTAATATTTCTACATAACTTTTTTATATATTTACTCTCATCTCAGCTTACCTAAATTAAATAACATTATACAAAACAAACACTATTAGCGTCTAGTGCGTATTCATATAATACCAGTAAGAATGAAGCTGGTCTGAATAGAAACTGGAAATGAAAAATTGTAATGTTTTGATGATTGTGGGGGAAACAAGACTGAGATGGGGTAAATAATTCCATAAATCTAAAACATGCAGATGCTAAGTAGGTTCCATACCGCCTATTAATAGCATTTGATTTTGATTGGTTTCCTTCATTTTTTATCTTTGTGTTTGCTTTTTTTATTTGTTCTTCTCTTGTAATTTTATTTTTTATTTCAGGTTTTTTTATATAAATCCGTTTATTTGATTTTGTGTTTGTATTTTTCCTATTTTTTTTAATTGAGTTATATCTATATGAATCCGCGTTTATTTGAATTTTTTGTGTTTGTAGGCTTTTTATTATTTATTTTTTTATGCACAAATAGGTCCCATGCCTCCTGATTTCGTCTGTTCAAGAACGAGCCAAAAGCTGTCCATGAATGTACATGTATAGAACGTTCAGTTGCTACAGGACATTGTTTTCAAAACAAAACATGCGACTTAATCATACCCTTTGGAAACTAATTTTATGTTAATCTCTAGATCTACTTGTTTAACACACATATTGATATTTTAGACAATCTTGTATTTCATGGGTGTTGCAAAATACAAGTCATTTTCCCATTGAGTTGTATCCATAATTGCAAAGTCAATAATTAAATTGCAGTTAGGTGACGAAAATAAAAAAACCTGTTTTATGGGCCCGACCGACCATGATTTTTCAGTTTTGCAGAATTTTTTTTTTAGTTTTTCCAAAAATCATGTACAATCAGGCTGTTTTTAGCCCAAATTTATAAATTTTAGGGCAATTATGAGCTCCAGAAAAGAAAAAAAAAAAAAAGAAAAAAGAAAAAAATCTCCCGACCGACCAAACTCGAAAGGTCCGCTCGCCCGTAAAACAGGGTTTTCTTTTTTCGTCGCCATAGCGCATAAAGAGTAAATGATTTTGTAACGTTATTACTTATTAGATACTTACACAGGCCTATAGGCGTACGTATAATTTAAAAATAAAAAAAAGGAAAAAGTTCTTTGTATACACGATAGTGGATAATGGGAGTGGGGTCCTGGATCCCAAACGCCAAAAACACATTTTCAAAGGTATAATTCAACGAAACTCTGCACATGTCAAGAGTACTCTAAGATATTAATATCAGTGAAAGAAAAATCAACAATATTGATCAATTTAGAATTTGGGCCGAAACAATGACTTTCATGCCGGCCAAAAGTGGCCATTTCTGTTTTGCCATTTTCTTCACCGTGATAAACTAAAATTGCTAACTAACGGGTTTTTTTTGTTTTTGTTTTTGTGGGTTGAGAATATACCAAATTAACTAAATATAGCAATATTGTGGTGTTTGATACAGTCTAGTATTGTTCATGGTGCCTTTTCATGGATTTTGTACAAGGAAATGCATTCTGGATCAAATTACATATCAGCATATAATTAGTTGAAGAAACAATAATTAATTCTAATAAGTATTTATCTGCAAAACGCATGACTGTTTAATTAACATTTAACCCGCTGCAGGAACAGGACGTAGTTTTTTTTTTATTTATGTACTACAATATTCAGACCTACTTGCTGATACTTTAATAGATCTATGGCTAAATACTTCGGATGCTGCGAGGATAGGTTGTGAACACAGTAATGAATCAATAACAATAAAAGTGAACAAAAATAAAATGTACAAACTGAATAAAAAATAAACTAAAAATGAACAAAAAATATAAAAATACAAAAAATACATACATACATACATGCATGCTTACAAGACATTTTTTCAGAAAAATACACTTTTTCAAAATCATATAAGGAAGATTTCAAAACCTATATAGTTTTGAGATTTTTCTCTTAAAAAGACACTTTTTTAGACATTTTTAAAGATTTTTTCAATTTTTTTTCAGTTTTTTTCATTTTTTTTAGAGTTTTTCTCACTTTTCTTAGCCAAGAGGATTGCGCCACAGGCCTATATAGTTACTAAACTAGAAAAATCCTCTTTTCTACTCTTTTACGGAATAAACCTCTATACTAGATTACAGTTTATTCCGTTATAGGACAATTCGTAACATAGTAACTCTAGTAAAAATACTCCCACAATGAAGAAAAAATACACCCACAATGTAAAAATACTCCCACAATGTCTCTTTATACCAGAAAATACTCCCACAATGTATCTCTAGTAAGTACATACATACATACACACACACACACATACATATACACACACACATACACACATACATACATACACATACATACATACATACATACATACTCACACAAACACGCACATACACACACTGCACCACATCAACACATACACACACACAAGGACGCACACACACGAATAATGCTACCATAATGTCTCGCAGATTTCAAATAACTTTCAATTTTCAAATGAAGATATTCTACGCTTGTTTACAACTTGACTCAAAACGGCCTTTTACCTCTTCAAGTGACTTACAACATGAACAATGTGTGAAAATTCTCAAAGTGCAATTCAATTTTTAAAATGTGCGCATTATAACAACCCTGCAAAGGATGAATCCAGCATTTATGCTAAATACTGGAAACTTCTGGCTTTTCCTGGAAAAAAAATCAAACCATTTTCAAATCCCAGCTCATTTTTTAACTTGGAAATTCTGGTTTATGAAACTCCGGGTTTTCTTTTCCTAGAAACTTTTTGGATATTTTAAGTTTATCCAAGCTATAAAATCCTGACTCGTTTCAAACCTTGATATTCAGGTTTAACCTGGTATAAAAAGCAAGGAAGCGCTTGAGAAACTAGGAAAACAACAACAACAACGCAACACAACAAAACAACACAAGAAAAAAAAACAACAACAAAACAACGCAACAAAATAGCAACACAGTAACAAAAAACACAACATAACAACACAACAAAACAACAACACAACAAAGCAACACAGCAAAACAACACCACAACAAAACTAAAACACAACAAACAGCAACACAACAGCAAAATCACAACACACAAGAAAACAACACACAACAAACAAACACAGCAAAACAACACCACAACAAACAAACACAGCAAAACAACACCACAACAAACAACAAAACAACACAGCAAAACAACACCACACAAAACAACACAACAACACAACACAACAAAACACAACAATACGTCACAAGAAAACAATGCAATAAAACAACACAAACAACAAAATAACAATAAAAACAGTAAAGCCCCTTTGTTGACAGGCAAGTAACGCTACCAATAAGGTTTTTGGAAATTTTAACTTCAAACTGCTATCTACGGTAGATACTACGATGATAATTTTAAACCTAGTCGTGGAATGCTTCCCCTTGTAGGTGACATGGCATACATGATGTAAGGCATCTAATACATATGCTGTGTTCTGTAGATCAATTTGTCAAGAAAATGTTTTTTATCATTCAAGAAAAATCAGGTTAAAATGTTCAAAAATATATATATTTGTTTACATAATTAGCATTTAAAAGTATGATATTTGGAGACGAAATCTAACTTGAATTGGGAAGAAAAATGCCTTATCTAAACAATGACACCAAACTTGACAGTGCCCGAAGTTGCCTGTTTTCTCGATTTTGTCCCGAAGTTGGCCATATTTACCACAGCATTGTAATGTTGGTTAAGCAGATAGTGGTAAATATGGCCAACTTCGGGACAAAATCGAGAAAACAGGCCATATTTACCACAGCATTGTAATGTTGGTTAAGCAGATAGTGGTAAAAATTGTGCATTTTGTTATAAAAGCATCAAATTTGGCAGAGAGGTAGAGAATTAAATTTGGAAAACAATTGAATATGGAACCACCTGCACAGGTTAAGGTCAATGTCACCTAGAGGTCACAAAATATCAAATGAGGTCAAAATACATTAAAACATAATGAATAAGGTTGCATAACTTTAACACATCAAACATTTTCATGGCAATTTTATACTTCTTCGTGGCCATGATTTTTTCATTAATTTTGTTTAAGTCTATTGGCTACTTATACTTTAAATATGGTGCATAATTTCCTAACTGGGAAAAAATACTGGTCATCCCTCAATCATGCCTCAATTAAGCTATATTTTTTATCATTGATTTAATTAAGGTTAGGAGAGAAAGAAATTCAGTAAATCTAACTGAGATTGCTTAATAAACTTGGCTGAAATTTCTGGATGGTTTGTATAGGAGAATGCTACCCACTGCACCACCCAGCACTAAGCCCCCCCCCCCGTAAAAAATAATTAAGCTTATATATTGAATTAATTTTTGTGATCATGATGCTATTGTAGTCCTAATTCTTAACTGTAGGCATGCCCCACCGGAAAAGGTAGACTTTCTGATTTTACCATGTTATTTTTTTTTTGTATTGAACGAACCAATATCAGCCACAAAGCATGTCAGCCAAGTTTCAATTGCATCCAAGTTGTGGTTTTAGAAGCAATTATGTTACTGTTGGGAGGCTGACAATGAGCGCACATTTTTGGATCATATTTTAGAGGGTGGTACAATATTGCTTCGTAAAATTTCACCCACATCATCCGAAAAAAAACATTGTATAGTGGTTAAACTGATACCATAATTGTGTACGAGACCACGAGACTGACAATCGGGGAGTCCACCTTTAAGTAATTCCTTGAGTCTCTCTTTCGCTGGGCCCCCAATCATAGAGGTAGGAATTTATGTAGAGTTTGGTGCCTGTAATTAGGCTAGATTTGTTCCCAAAATATGGATCGAATAAACAAGGATTTTTGTTTGTGCAACGTTTAATCAAATAAAGCTCAAACACTACTTCAGAACATTTTTATTTTCAGATACAGTGGTTGTGTTAGATGAAAGGCAGTAAGGGCATGTGGGGGGGCCCCCCCCCCCCCAAGTGTAAAATTCTTAATCTTGATTCTCAATTCTAGGACCGTGATGTGCAATTTGGTTTGCCTGAACTTCATGAAAATTCACTGCCCCCTAAATTAAATTTGCCGCTCGATACCCCCAAAAGGAATCACACCACTAAATAAACTAGGTGTAGCAGGTGACGTCAGTAGCGAGACAGTGTTGGCGTCCCAAATATGGCACTTGCCTAAATGAAGAGTCACAAAATGTTGACAAGTTGTGTCTTTAAATGAAATTTGAAATTAATCATAATGTGTGGACTAGTAACAAACCAGTTGGGTGATAAACATTTTGTCCGCGCTATTTTTGTATAATTTCTGAGGGTTTGGGGGAAACTGTGCAATTTTAATCTCTAGTAACATTCAACTAGGCGTGGACGTTTTGAAAACATGCAAATCTTTCGATGCTCTGTAGCTCAAAAAATCAGCCTTCATCATATGACTTTTTCATTTTTGTTGAAGAGCTATGGTCCTAATCTTCCCAAAAAAATCAGTTTTGAAATAACCAGTCGCTTTATAGCCGAGAAGTTGACGTTTAGTGAGAGGTAATTTTGTACACGAGTCTATGGTGGTGTGATTCCAAAAAAAAAAAATTCTGGTGATGCCACTGTTCAGAGAACCATCTTAAATGATTGAGGTTTGACTTTTATTGGGTGCTTGCTTCCCCTCCCCCCGAAAAAAATATTGCTCAAGTAAGTTAATATGCGAACCCCCTTCTTCATTCCGACCGTATCCGCTCTGTGAATATAGGGCCAGGCCTAGCCCTAGGCCTACTTGTTGAATATTCTGCATTGATAACTGAATTTATTCATCTGTATATTTCCTAAAAACATGAATACTATAAAATAGATTTTGATTACATTGCAAATAACAACGTACTACGAGATCAATGTTAATGCTGAATGCATGTGCATCAACATTGCATCGATGTACATTACAATGCTGTGGTAAATATGGCGATGGGACGTCCATTTTAACAATACTTTGTACACGGATCATGTGCTTAAAACATGTATTTTCTCTGAATTGAAAATCGGATATCGCCTAGGGTCTCATATTTCACTAAAAAGCGGCCAACTTCGGGACAAAATTTAAACATGGGCAACTTCGGGTACTGTGAAGTTTGGTGTTATTGTTCTTCCCAATTCAAGTTAGATTTTGTCTCCAAATATCATACTTTAAGAAATGCGGCGTTACAAAACATTCATGTTTTAAAAGCCGAAAAGTACGAGTAAAAACTAGAATCAATGTAACTCATCTTAGGAATATGCTATCTCCGACTTTTAATCTTCTTCTTCTTCGCGTGTTAACATGTCATTAGTAATGGCTTGTGGTGGTGTCAGGATTTATTCAAATGAGTAAGCCGATCCGGGGCCCCGTGTATCCACGATACGGACGCTCCTAACATGGCCCATTTTTTTAGACCAGGGGCGGATTGGGAACAGTCAGGGGTTTACACCCTGCTCTTATTCGACACTGACTGCGATGTACATGTACAGTTGTGACTCTCTGTACACGAGACCGACTGCTTAACGTCCCCTCCGAAGGACGGGATGCTTTCATGTTTCATTTGCCCAATTCCAAGTGAACCATGGAGGAGAGCGGTATTCTGTATTTAATCAATAGCTCGTATACAGATTAAATCCAGAATTGAGCACCCGAATAAATCCAGCAAGTGACCCCACCGGGATTCGAACCCGGGATTTTTTGATAGATTTGCGCCACAGGCAAGCACCCTAACCGCTAGGCCACGCTCTCCGACTTTTAATAAATTACCTCAAATGACCCCACATGACCTTGTTTGACCTTGAAGATGATTGACGGTGACGTGGTTCCATATCTTAAAATAATCAATAATCAGTATTTAATTTTATAAACATTTATGCCAAGTTTCATGCTTTTATAAAGAAATGCACAATTCTTACAATATATGTCGCTATCTACATAACTATGTACATCGATGCAATGTTGATGCACATGCATTCAGCATTAATATTGATCTCGTGTTGGTATTGTACCAATACAATAGTTTTACGATATGTTTTACGAGCGCGGCGATGATCATCGGTCGAAGGGGTTTTAATAGAGCTTCTCCTTCTCTCCTACCTCTATGGGCTAGGTATTCGCCGTCTTCGGCCAGGAGATCTTTTATTTCCTCAAGTATACCTTCGTTTTAGAGGTGGGCAAGGGAATGTTTTAATACTCC
Source organism: Ophioderma brevispina (assembly GCA_023653785.1). NCBI lineage: Eukaryota > Metazoa > Echinodermata > Ophiuroidea > Amphilepidida > Ophiodermatidae > Ophioderma > Ophioderma brevispina. The sequence goes on from JAMKCH010018255.1 coordinate 19,267, forward strand.
TCAATGAGGTATTTTGTTCGAGTCACTCGTGGTGCATTTGTTTAAACATTCCACCCTACCTATTGATGTCTATTGGTGCGTACCTAAGCATATCATTTGCTTCTCTTGGATTACCCACTCGTGAGTTTATCCGCAGTTCAAGAATCCACACGGTCTTGCTGCAAAAGTAGGTCAAACTTACGCCTGGTGCCTGTTGTCTCAATAGCTCCCGCTACTCCTGGGTCTAGCCAGGAGTAAGAGTGGCGTAAAATACCTTAAATGCCTGATTAATCAATAACTACAAGAATACGACTCGTCAATAACAAAGGCTTGTGCTCACGCTGTTTTGGCATAAGCTGGTTTTGAAATCCATATCCTCCATCCACATATTGATTTTTTTGAAACCTCAACAATGCGATGTCATTCAAAACCAGATAAGCTCTAACCAGTGACTCAGTAGATTGTGGCTTAGTTATCATGCAGCAATTAGCGGTGTGGCAGAGCGCGCCCTCTAAATGTATTTCTAAAATCATGAAATTTAGTACATTTTTGCAGTTCTTTCTCACTAAAAGGAAGGATATGGGGTGACGTTTTTAATCAGAAAATGAAAGACCATGAATGCTTCGACAGTTTAAAAATCAAAACTGAATTTCTTTACAAATCATTAAAGTGTACAGGCGGTATGGAAATATTACAAAGAAAAGGGGGCAAAAGGTCCGCACCAGGTGGGACTTACGCCACCCGCTACTCCAACCAAAGTTACGCTCCCCTTTACGTCCGACCGTGTGAACACGCCTATAAATTGAAAGAGGACAAAGAGTTGCCTGCTATTATGTTAACTAAACGGGAGCGATCACTGAAACAGGACCCCTGTGAAAGCAGATATAGTCCGGTAGGAGCCATAGTCCGGGGCTCCATAGACGATAACGGAATAAAGCGTGAAACTAATGTTGCGTAAAGAGTCAACTGAATCGATTGCCCTATTGTTCACCATTGTTCCCGGACTATGAGTACGCCGGACAATGGTTACTTCTACACCGGCGTAGAAGTAATTATGGAGCCCCAGAGCGTCTATGGAGCCTCTTCATCAGTGATCGCTTCTGTTTCAGTGACCGGTGTGGCAGGAGATACGGGTGCTCCGGGCTCGATATGGTGCTCCGGGCTCGCATTCCGGGAACAATGATTACTTTCACACCGGTGTGAAGCAGATAGTCCGGCGGGAGCCGCGACACACAGTGGCTACACCAGGCTATGATTAACGGCAATTTTGGCATATTGGTCGCATGTTCTAGCAAGACTCCCCTCTAGTATATGGGTCATGGCTATTGTGTAGGTCTATTGCTTGCCAATGAGGACGACTTTGGTTGGTACTTCTTGGAAAACTGTTTGCCTAACTTGTCTTGTCTTGTCTTATTTAGTCGGCAAAACATCCTGTGGACGCATCACGCCAACTTGACCGGGATGGTGCATCAAAATTAGTTGAAGCCCTTAATGTAATTAGGCTCCATAGATTTGTTTTGCGTTAAATACTCAATTAAGGATGACTTGAAAATGTCCAGGCTAGTGCTATTGATGACTGAAGCTGGTAGTTTATTCCATTCCTTAACAGTGGTTGGAAAGAAGGAATCCTTCCATGCTTTAACCCTCCAAGTGAAGACTTGATACTTCTGTCTATGGCCCTAGTGACTCTGGTAGACTTGGTAACATAGTCGTCCAGTTTAATATCAACCAGACCATTCACCATTTTGTAGAACATTGTGAGCCTGGCAATCTTCTTCTGATATGTAGAGGGAACCAATTTAGCTCGATCATGAGGCGGGTGACTGTTCCCTCCCAGGTCATGCTGTAGATTTCCTCTTGCAAAAGCGGGCCGCTTGTCGCTGGACACGCTCCAAGGCATAGATATTCTTTGATATGAGGGTCCCATGATGAGCGGCATACTCCAACAGTGGTCTAACAAAAAAAAAACAATGGATGATATGACAGTACACTAACCTCTTCCTTACAATCGCCCAGGTGTCTTTGATAACTCCATAACTCTTTGAGCCTCTTCACCATGACTATATTTGAAGCCCCCAGCTTATATGTGCTTGTAAGCTCGACACCAAGATATGGGTGAGAATCAACAGAATCAAGTTGTTGGCCGCAAAATGTGTAAATACGTTTGGTAGGCTTCCTGGTAGCAACTGACATGGTGGCACACTTTGCTAGGTTAATTTCATGAGCCCGTTGTTCTGCCATATTTCAAGTGTGCGTAGGTCTTCTTGTAACACCTGCCTGCTTTGGTCATCGGAGATTGGAACATACAGCAAACAATCATCCGCAAACAATCTACATGTGGAGTTGAGTTGGCTAGGCAAGTCATTGATGTATAAT
>JAMKCH010018256.1:0-35070 GCA_023653785.1 Ophioderma brevispina
TTAATATTATGGTTATTAAGAAGAAGGCCTACTTGAAATTTTAAAATATAGATATGTTTAAAAATAGTTTGCTCAAATATTCCCTCTTCCAGAGGTAGAGTGAGTGTGACCATGGACCTGTTAGTAAGGTCAAATGCCTAAAGTGCTAAAACTTGGTAGTAAAACTTTCAATGCTAATTAGTGAAATGGTTAACTTGAAAGACATATACCAGATGATCAAGAAGGCCATTTACTTTGAGCATAGAGTTGCACACTGCACAAATCCTTTGCCTCCATGGCATGCCTTTGCCATCACCATTGGAAATGCACACAAGGCCGATGACTTTCGAGCAAAAATTTCTGTAAAAAACGGCTCCAAACGGCCAAATTACACCCCAATTTCGGGAGATCGCTCTATACGTCCCTGGCGCAGGCTGTCCCCTACCCACTACCAAAATTGTGTCACCATACCACAAGAAATGTAGCCCCTGATGTACAAAACACACACAAAATTGGGACTACATTCCTTGTGCGTCATGACTATAACCCTGAAAAAAAAAAAAAAAAAAAAGCATATTTTATGCCCAAAATCTAATCAAGTCGAGAACTCATGGACCCGCTCCTTTCCACCAAGTTACACCATCGTAGCCCTTACGGAACTCCAGATAAATCGTACACAAGCAGGTGAACACGGACGACGAGCAGACAGACAGCATGACAGACAGACAGACAGACAGACAGACAGACGGACAGACAGACAGACAGAAAAGTGATTACTAAATCTCTGCCGAACAAAGTTCAGGCGAGACAAAAACGGCTCCAAACGGCCAAATTACACCCCAATTTCGGGAGATCGCTCTATACGTCCCTGGCGCAGGCTGTCCCCTACCCACTACCAAAATTGTGTCACCATACCACAAGAAATGTAGCCCCTGATGTACAAAACACACACAAAATTGGGACTACATTCCTTGTGCGTCATGACTATAACCCTGACGCTGCTAGCGCAAGGGTCAATGAACTCCTATAAACTAGGTTTTGTTTGGAGAAAGGGTAAAAAATGTAAATTACCTTACTCATAATCAATGTAAGTATCAATGTTCTTTGACCCACTTTCATTTATGTTAAAAAGGAGAGGGTCAATGTTGAAATTAAGCCAAGTTTTGTATAATAAATTTCATTTTTATAACATGCGACTTGCCACCAAATGGATTTTTAGGACATAATGAGGAAGTCAGTTACTTGATAAACCAAGTAATACTATTTCAGATTTATGGAAAGATGTCCGATTTAGAGACAGGAGTAAACCTGAGTACCCAAAGTAACCCATGAAAACAAGCATGGATCAGAAAAGCAAATTTGCAAAATATTGATGGCCCAGGTATGTAAGAGGGCCTGAACGGCCTGAAAATAGTGTGAATTTAGGCTAAAAGCCTCCAAAATGGGCTCTGAAAATAAATACAATTGCCAGAAATTTTAATTGAAGGCCTGAATTCAGACTAGCCGAAAACTTTCATCCATTTGCAACTGGGATTGAACCTGGACCGGCATTGTAAGTGGCAGTTGTTAGAATTTTTTTTTACAAAAAACTATTGTTCCCTTTTTCTGGCATATTGTAATGTAGAGCGTCCATTAAATTAGTCCCTCGTCCTACGAAGGTGGTTGATGAACACCCTCTTTTTTTGCGCCCTACTAACCCCCCTTTTTGGTGCAAATGAGGATTTAATGCAATTGTAAATTGATGCTCTTTTCATGCACAAAAAAACAAACATCCACGGGGTATAGTAAGGGTTAAGAGAGTGATCCTAGAGTGATGAGGCGGGGATAAAGTACCCAATATGCTAAGCAAAGATTGCTGGAATATACAGGGCGATGATGTTGGTACCATAGATAAGTATGCTCCTTTCTCTTTCCTTGATAAAAAAAAGTTATATGCCTTGGCATTACATCAGACTGATGTCATTAAGTTTTTATATCAAACAAAAACTGTCAATTTCCATAGACAGTGTAGACTGGGGAAAATTCAATTTTTCACCAACAAAAAAAAAGGTAGAAAAAAAAACAATTTCATGTTTTTTTTGGGGTCTATACGAAGATGGTAGTTATAAACAGAGTTTGTTTAAGCGCTTATAACAAGGTTTTTGGAGCAAGTAAATTGAAAAATATTAATTTTCCACCCGATATCCATTCTTTCATATTTCCTTATTATCATAATGAAATGTTTTTAATTCTTTTGATACCAATGAAAAGACTCCTCTAAGCTATTGCTGGGTATGCAAATCATGGAATGGATGTTCAATAAGGAAAATCGAAAGGGGGGTTAGTCTACAACAAATAAACTAAGTAGACGAGGGATTAATACGAATAATGGAAAGACAAATCTTATATAAACTAGATCAACCATTTTTTTATTTATAATTTTTATTACCCCCCCCCCCACCTTTTCTTCTGTGGAAGAGGAAAACCCTACATACCTTGCCTTGATTCCAAGTCTTGTGGGTTGTAATTCTGCCTTGTAAATCGGAGCAGCAATCTTCATTTTCAATCAAAGCTTGCACTCGCCGGCTAATATAGAGAGAGAAGAGATTAGAGATTAATTATTTAAACTCTCTTTGTGAACAATTGTAATTTATCTTGATGGATAGATCTTTTCTTACTAAGACAGATACCAGAGATATAGTACGCCAATTGGTGGCAGACGGCCATGACCGGCACTTGCTCCCACCGATCGGCACGGAAGGTCCATTTGGGAGGTGATGCCGACCGGCACTCTTTACGTCAGGGAGGAAATGAGAAAAACCAAATATAATAGGAAAAATAAACTTCATTAATTTGTCCCTAAGGGTCATAAGTATAGTAAGATTTACAAACAGCACTCAGAGGTAGCCTAGCTATAACCATGACAGATACATATATTGTTCCAAAAAAATAAGCATCCATCATTCACTTTTTAACTGAACGTTCTCTAAGGAGTTTGGGTCAGTGGCTTTTCTGGCCAAGTTGACATAAAAAATTGAGTGTTACCAGAGTTACCAGACCATGTATTTGCACCTCTTGTACTTGCATTTAATTTACCCCGTATATTCGCAGAATACATGCCTCATACGGTATAAAAAAACATCCCTCAAATTAAAACGCCACCAGGGTTTTTGTTGAAAAAAGTTTCTTAAAATGATTTTAAAAAATACTATGCAGGCATGTCAAAAATATGATGGAATATAAATGATAAACAATGCATTTGATTGTCGAAAGACCTGCACACATCTCACTAAATTCATCCCCAAACCCACCCAGTACGCACTAATGGTAGCGTGGTAATCTTTTTAAGGTGCCAGATTTAGGCTTGTTTACCCTCAATTGGGCATAAGCAATGTAGCATCAAAATAAAAGCATTTCCCAGTCTTTTGTATGTAAACAGCCGTATTCAAATCAAATAAATATCCTTTTTTAAGTGCGAAAGCACTGGGCTACCGACACATTGCCAAAGTGTGCAGGTAATGTTATTGTGAAAATTATACTCCCGGTCAAAAAATTAGAATGGGTAGATATATTAAAGGCACTATTAGCGATTTGCTAAATAAGGAAAATAAAAAAATATTAAAATGTTGCCTACCTAATAAGGATAAGGAAGGCCATCTTAAAAATACCTGAAAAGTGAAAGACCAACAGCAACCAAGTAAGGACCCAAAATCAGATACTTACAAAAACAGAGGGGATTGTCAACCTCCCAAAGCTCCTGGGACTTTTTTTTTTTTTTTTTTTTAATTCAAAGTTTTAAATCGGTTTTGTCCCTGTTAACGAGGGTGGCCGGAGACACCTCACTCGGCCAATACTGCCACTGTGTGAGGATTTATTGGAGCAACAGATAATTGAGGCCGGATTGCCCTTTCTGATGTCAATCCACAGTTTTTGGAGGTGAGGCCTTAGCCTTGGGCAACACGCCCACCACGCAAGGTAGCATGTGCTGGATGGCCGCCATTAGCTCTCCGAGCTGACGCCTTGTAGGTAGGTCTTCTTTTTCATTCTACCAGGGTAACCAGCTACCCTCCTCATCAGATTTTCTTAGAAACTCAATGGGGTTTAGCCGCCGACAACTCGGCCCTGGACAGTAGTACTGGTTACCAGGATACCAGTAGCAGGCCCTTGTCAAAGGAAACTGACCTGACAAACTTTGCAATTGTTTTTCTAATTATGCCAAAAAATACAAGTGTGAATCCTTTCACCACATTTAACCTTAAAAATTAATGAGAAATTTCATTCAAGGTTTTACATGTACGTGACCACCTCCGCGGTGCTTTTCTTGAGTTTAGTACGGTCATCTTCTATTTGGGCATATACATGTACTAGATCTAGAGAAATCATGAGGCAGCCTGGATGAAAAAAAAATGGTGCAAAGTTTATTCAAGTATGATCAACCTACCTTACCAAACATCCTGTCCTATGTTAAGCCAATGACTAATCAGTCTAGTCTAAATATATAATTAACCCTAACAGTCTGACGGCAATAACAAAGCAATCAAAGTTATTTTCATGACTGATTTTGCTTGTCGGCACCAGGGTTTGTTGCAATTTGCTTAAGTGTGGTGTGACGTTTCCCCTTAGGACATCCATTGCTGCCTAAAGCTGGTGGGCCGCTTTCCCCTCATTAGATCGCCGAAAAAGGAAATCTGCGAATTCTGGTGGACGTGTTTGCTTTTGAGGGATACGCCGTCATTTTAACCCCTATCACATCGTGACTTATTGCCAAAAGATACGTCCGGGGGTCGTTACCATTAGTTTGAAAAAAACAATGTGCACAAAGCCAGGTGTGGACTGCTTTCCCCTCAGGAGAATGCCGAAACCAACGGGGTGCTAATTACTGTGTGACATGTTCCCCTCAGGAGACCCATTGCTGCTAACTGAATGTAGACTGATGCTTTCCGCAAATTTCGTGATAGAGGGGGGAAAACATCCACTGGCAATAGCAAGCACGATTCTGCTAATTGCCTGTGCTACGTCTAGAATTAAGAATGTTTTGCTTGTTTTGCGATTGGACATGTGTCTGGGGAACTTGTGATGTGTTAGGGTTAAATATTTCAATTCTTATTACTTCAAACTTACTGCCCAAAATGCAGCTTTTTTCTAGACCTAATATTCCATGTTCCTAATTCAATTTAAAATCCTGAAGAGGACAAAACACCAGTCATGAACAGCCAAACCACCCAAATACCACAAAGACCCCAGGGAAACATCTATAGTAAGTGCACGGCAGGAAAATTTTATTTCCCAGGAAGCCAGTTGGGAAGACCAGTTGACAAATTTTCCAAAATATGTTTTTGGGTACAAAAAGGCACAATTTCCTCCAAATACCAAAAATTTCCTGGAAAGGGAGCTTCCCAAATTCCTACTTTTTCAAGTACCCTAACTAAGTGAGCTTTTAAGGAAACCCCAAATATCACAAAATACAACTAGAATTTCGCACTTCTCGGCTTGCACGATCACTATATTCTAAGAAATAGCTGTGGGCCGCCAGCCTATTTCAACTTGAACCCACATGACCTTTGACCCTGGCATGTGACCTTTGACCTTGGCACATGACCTTTGACTCATCAAACATGAGGGATCTCGTTGTGTTGCACCTATGACATTGGTTTGGTGCCAATTGAAGTTTTTTCCGCCGCACCGCTCCCCCCCCCCCAGAATACAACAATGGCAGCACAGTGCGGTAGTTATTTGGCACGTTAGGGCTAAGCTAAAAATCATGAAGTGTAAAGCCTGTGATAATGGCAAAAAAAGATTGTTTTGTTTGACCTCCACGACCGACCCAAAAAATACAAAAATCTCGGGTCGCTTTTTTTTGTTACGTCATAAAAATAAAAATTCACACTTTTTTTTTAAACAAAATACCAAATGTATAGAAATGGTGTTTCAGGATATTTCCAGTGTTTTGAAGCCCATATTCCATCGATTTTAAGCAAATTTATGGAATCGTGTGAGTGACAGTCATCCAGGAATTATCACAACATTCTCTTACCAATCGTAAACACGCAGAGAACAGTTTATAGGCCAGATGGCACTCGATGTTGTTTCAAAGGTCTGTTTGTTGGTAAAGTGAACGGTTTGTTGAAATAATTTTGACCTTGAAAAGCATTTAACAGCAGTGTCTTTGTAAGATTACCGATATCACACCCAAAAAGTAATCCACCCCTTGAAATGTATCTCAAGTTCAAAACAACATTTGTATATAGATTATGGGATATCAGGCCCCATAAAAAATTTAATTACCCAAGTGGGCAAAATATACCACAACAAATATAGATATCCCATCGAGTGCCAGATAAGTACCCCAGGCAAGTACATATTGTATTGAAGGATTTTCGCGGGATTTTGTAGTTCTGGTTGTTGCATTTTAGTCAGTCTTTGGGTTGCCAGCTGATCCCTCCTCCCCATCCGTGGGGAAATGTGTGAAAATACGAAAAATTCAGGTGTTTCAAACCTTCCGACACAGTAGAGGATCCAAATTTACAAACCTGGTCAGTGGGTCACATGATTTTTCAACAATAGTGTTGCCAAATTAATAAATTATCTGATTTTTACTAAAATTTAGGGGATTTGAAGGTATTTCACTTGTTGAATTTTAGATTGTGAAGGTATTTTGCCTAAGAGGTAAACATTTTCCTTGAAAAGGTTATTGGAAACAAAATTTAAGTTAAGATATTGTAAATACTAAACACATACACCCATGCCATTCACTTGAACCCAGCGAGGCAGGGTGCTCTGTGGTTCTTTAAGGGGTGGATCGAAACAAAACAAGTGAACATATTGACAAAAATTCTATATGACATTGTAATATTTTATATGTTATTATAGTACAAAACTAGGAATGCAGTATGGTTAATATTGCTGTAGAAGTGTAAGTAATAGGACTGATTTCCCCCTTACAATAGGGTCCAAATAAATCGCAGGGCATTATGTCATGCTAGATCACATTGCCAAGTTTTAAACGCTTCCCCACCCACTTAAAAACCCTGATTATGTGGCACTTCTACAGCGAATTGTATCGTTCGATCGATCGATGATGTCGAGGGTAATTAAAAAAAAAAAAGGCGCCTCCTCATCAAATTTGTAAATCTCTTTCAGACGTGAATCAAAATATTTTTATGGGGCCTAGAATCAAATGGAGGTGTGGTGTTTATTTACGCGCATTTTGACACCTCATTTGGTCGATCGATGAGTATGTGGTGTTTGCCCACTTTGACCGAACCACAGGATTTAAAAGTTGCCCAATAGATATACTTTTATCAAATCAATACCAAAAAATACACACTCGGGATTTTTTTTTTAAATTAAACTTTTAAAGTATGATTGTCAATAGGGTTTACTGCAACTTTTAAATCCGGTGTGAGTTCGGTCAAGCTGGCATAATTTTCAAACTTACTCAGGCGATCGACCACAAATGATGTGTCAAAAATACGCGTAAATAACCACGGCTTATAATTGTATCCCATAATTTATAATACGATGTATCGCTTGACTATGACAGACAAATTCAGGGGTGGGGAGCTACTTTTTGGGTGTGTTTATTTTAATTGAATCGTTAGATTTTAATATAAAAAATTGAATAAAGGATAAAAATGAAACATATTCTTCATGTGGGTGAATCTAGCAAAATAAATCAAACAACAAAAACTGGGATGACGGTAGTGTTGTGGTCTACACAAAGCGCGGTCTTCAACAATGAACAGGGGCAATGTATGCCCATACAGAGATGCCAGCCCACCTGATTGAAAAAACCTTGAAAAATTGGCCGTGGGTCCAGGGGGCCCGCCTAAGGCCCCCTGCCGGGGTCGAGGGCAAGAGCCCCCGCGGGGGTCCAGGGGTGCAGCGGCCCGGAGCTCCCGGATTTTAGCATTTAAAAATCACCTAGATAGTCATCTGGAGTACAACTTTTCTTTGAAAAAATAACATGATATTTCAAACAGAATGGTAATTTTTTCATGAATATGCTTATATGTTGACAATTTCATGTTCCAGATCATTGAGCTTAAGTTTCTCAGATGTCATGATAATCAAGACTGATAAACATGCATGACATGATGATGGGCTGACTTAGGGGGGTTTTCCCCCTACCTAGCCTGCTCAGCTGGGTTATGTTAAAGTCCTCACAGCAGCAGCTTGAAAAAACAGCTGGTAACTCTTATGCATTTGTCATGCATCCTGTTTCTTTATGTACAACTTTTTTGACTGGACCATTTGATCCTTTGATTGATTTCTTCCCCGACGATCCACAATGAGGCGCCCGCACCAGCGAGACTCACCTTCCCCCCCTTCTGACCCTCCCGCTCAAGAGGGACCCCCGGCAATCACCCTTACTACCCACTGTTTCGAGCCACTCCCGATCTGGACTCCAGTACTTCACCGCAGGCTTATCATCCCCCCCGTTTCATTGTCACCACTTTCAGTTTAGGGTCTGGTATTTTTCGAGTGCTTTCCACTAGCGCCATCTGGAGCTTGCCTTTCGCCTCGATGGGCTGAGTAAGTAGGTACCCGCGGGTTTTTTTTTTTTTCTTTTGTTCTTACACCATGGTGATGGTGCCGGTCATGTGCAAGTAAGTAAGCCAGGCCAGCTTGGTCAGTTCCTCATGTACTCCCATGATAAAAAATCGTCGTTTGTCACTTTCCTTTCAAGTTTACAAAACAGGACCCGTTCCATTTATCTTATCTTCCTTCTATCGCTTGTAAAATCTCAGTCCGTTCAACAACTTCCCATTTTTGTTACCGAAATAGTACGGCATAACATGCGTTATCCACATCGCGCGCGCCTCGCTGATCAACTCCTTATACAGAGCCTGTAGGATGATCGCTTACGGTACCAGTAATAAGATTTCTTGTAGAATGGTACGGTATGGTGATCGAGTCGGAAACCAATGACACATGTAAATTTCGAAGTTGCCGGAAGGGGAGCGTTATATAGCCACTAAATGCTTGTCAGTTAATTCACACTTCATTTATTTTTGGCCACCAGACGACCGGAAAAACGGGTTTTTTGGGGAACTGTAATAAACAAACAAAAAAACGGGGAAAAAAACCGGACAGTTTTTGGGGTGAAAACCCGGATTTCCGGGAAAAAAAAACGGAAACATGGCCATTCTGGCAATATCCTCGCATGTGAGCACGAACGAAAAGTGCTTTGGAGCAAAGGTTGCCTCAATTAATTTGAGTCGAACTTATGACAATTTTGATGAAGTACCACAAAGACAAGATGTGAAAAACAATGGCCAGTTATTCCAGAAAACTTGTTTAGCTAAAACGCTTTTAGCCTAAAATCGCCGTATTTAAAAATTGTGTTTTAAGCAGAACGCGTTTTTAAATATTTTTTAACCATTTGCCTTACTTAAACGGAAACTTTAAACACAAGTAACAATCGTTGTTATTTAAAGATGCTAACTGAGCTGTTGTATAATAAAAGGCCCTAAATTGTGTTTTAATGGGGGTTTGAGCGCACAAAGTGTTTCTTGGACTTTCCGTAGCGTTTAAGCTGCCACACGAAATGGACGAGAATAATATGCACCTTGCTGTTGACACTGGGACAGTTTGCAGATGAGCTGTGCACCGTACGAAAACACACACACCAAAACACTTCTTAAAATAGTAAGCCCCGACCTAGTTTAAATTTCTACGCATTTTGGCTGAAGTTAAAATTACGGTTAACTTTTAAACTCTTTCTGGAATTGCGTTTTTACTTAAAGCGAAACGTTTATTCTGTCACTATAAATCCATTCGCTTAGCTTTTAAAAATCGCCGCTTTTAAAACAACTTTTTTGGAATCCGGGCACAATTTGTTTGTGCTCACATGTAGGAATGTCAAAAGTGTCAATGTGTTTCCCTTGAAATACCATGCAATTTAATGTTGAAAGGGTTTTTGGTAGTTATTTTTTTTTTTTTTAAAAAAAACCACAGCATTTATTTCAAATCTGATTTCAGGTTTAAAAAGCACAATAGGATGAGTTATAATAGCTGCTTAATGTGGTAATGATTGGTAATCCATAAGTTCATCAAACAATTGTGGGAAAACGTGTGGAAATCCACGCAAACCTGAGTCAATGGCACCATAAAAGAGCAACTGTTTTGTGGGTCCCAGGATGTTCAGGTAAAATTTCGAGGTGACTGACATCCGTCCGATTTCGCCCAAAATTTGGATCCATCATTCATGACGATTTAGTTGTAAGAACACCTGACTTTAAGAAGGACTTAAATTCAAGATCCGTGTATATTTTCTTAGAGTATGTTCACATTTTCCTCAATTTTGACCCCATTTTTGGCTATTTTTTGCACATTTAGGAACTTTCTTGGGGAGTCCCTAGTTTTGAAGATCTTCAAACATGGTACATTGTCTAGATTTTGTATATGTTTCTACCAAGTTTTGTGTAAAAAACTTCAAACAGGATCCACTTGGGATTTTGACTTTGTTTAATTTCGGTTCGGTGCCACGATTGTACATCATTATCCATAGGTAAAATTTCAGGAAAAGATTCGAAATTAAAAAATAGTTAAAAATCGTAAACTTTTGGATTTTTCAATGGATTTCTTTATTTTTTTTTTGTATTATAGAAATAATTTTTTATGTTTATTAATATGGACAATCAAGCAACGTTGAAGTACGTTGAAAATCTGGTCTATATCCCTATCCCATGTCCATCGGACCATCTGGCCCGTGGAATGATGTTTCTGCATCAGAGTCGCTGGGAGTATTGAGAGACCTCAATATGCGGCACATTCTATTCAAGATTTCAGGTTTGTGAAAAAAAAGAGAGATCGACCAAACAATCTGGGAATAAAAAATACACCTCGCAAGAAAGCTGTTAAGATATTGTGGCCGGTAATCCAAGTTGAGTTTACATTGCATGATCATGTTATGGGAGGAGACACAAAATACTTTGCTAAACCCATTTACCGTCCCCAAAGTAAAGTACCATGATGAGAATAGGTAGGCAATCTTGCCTCGAACAGGGTTGGCCTATGGAAAATACAACAAAAAACAAAATTAAACTGTGAAAAAATTTAAAATGGACCCAAACAAAAGTCGGGAGAATTTGTATCGCCACCAAGTGCAGTGATTGCGTTTAATCGTATTAGGTGGTGGCAGAATACTAATACTGCATCTGTGACATGGTGAAGAGACAAGACAGACCCCCCAGGGTTTTATTTCTTCTATTTTGCTGTGTGCCTTCGGCTCAGCACAATACTCACTGACCCCACAATCGGCACAGGGTGACGCCCCAGGTAGAGTTCTGCCTAAGCATAAAACTCCACATTATGTCTTAACATGTTGTTCATTAAACGACCCTGTGGATGTTATGCAAAAACACCTGGAATACCTTTCCCCTGTGTTACCAGCATGAGCAGGCCCTTTCAAAGAGCCAAACTTTCAGGACGAACAAAATGATATATGTTCAGATAATAAATTACCTTTTGAAAAGTTCATCCTCAAAAATGTGTCTGGAAAAAACAGTATAAATCATCATTTCCAGAGAAGAGAAACAACCTTTCTAATCAGAAGTGATTGTGTTGCAATTCTTCAAAATTTAATTGCTAATTCTTTTGAGTTTTTTTCACATAGGTCAATCGATTAGGCGCATGAAGTCGATGTTATGTTCCCGTAATCCGCCCGCGCTTCGTTACGATTTTCTGCCCACGTTTGAGATGCTGTGATGAAATCCCTTAAAAAGTTCATTTTGTATTTTGAAGAACATATCAAGGGTTCTTCTTGTGATTCATCTTGTGGATGTGATTTAGAGATTTTAAACCAAAGAACAGTTGCAAAATCATGCTAATGTTAGGGTGTGGTTTTGTGACACAATATTGTAGCTAGCTATTAGAGCAGCCGAATGTTAGTAAAATTGGAGCTATTTCTTCAAAATTACGAATATAATGAATAAATGACCTATAAATGAATAATAACATTGGCCTATCTAGGATCTCAAGTTGGGTTTGATAGTGAAAACAGGGATAGTCGTACATTTAGAGGGATTTGAGATCGACACAAAGTGAGGTAGGTGAACAGGGGGAGAGCTATTCCATGTGTTAGATAACTCCAATCTGTTAATGAACAACAGTTAAAGGAATAATGTGGAGTTATGCTTAGCCAGCAGAAACTAACGGCCCCAGGGTGACGCTTCATTTTGAATTTCAGACATATTTCATAGGAATGCTAAGTCTAATTCTGACACAAAATTCTTTGGCCTATGTGTGCGTAAACCTAGTCGGGAACGAGGGTGGGGATCAATCGGGCGTGTCGCCGAATCTGACGAGTCGCTCAATAGGCGATTTCCATTGCAACTACGGCGAGTTTGCGATTTTTAGATAAATCAGTGAGAATCACAAAAGGCAAAATGAGTTTCACAAAAATTATTTTGCCAATACTTAGATACCAATATCTAAAATCTCAGCGGGTCAAAAACTTTTCATCGGGGACTTTTTATTGCTAATGATGGTAAAAAGATGAGGATTTTTTTATAGAAGAGAAACGAAATCAAATTTTGAGATACGCACCATTGCCAGAAAAATCAAATCAACTTCAGGGAAATCCCCAGTCCCCATCTGAAATAAAGCAGAAATGAGGAGAGTCGATTGCATATGACTTGGGTCCAACTTTAACCTCATCATCAGGATACAAAGTTTAAAAAGCAATAACTAGTCCATAAGAATTGACAGAAGAATTATAACATCGCGGTGCGTATTATCTGAAAATGTGAAGCGGTAGCTTGCACATGCGCAGTACAGGACCGAAAAGCTATTAGCAGGGCTCTGCACTGTGCCAAGTTAGTAACGGCAAATATGGCGATGCACACACAAAAATGCTTAAGTAATGGAAAGTAATCCAGCAGTTTTCGAGTACGATTTATGGCACGTTGAACTTTGGGGATTGTTAAAAATATAATACTGACGGATTAAAAGGGTGAAGAATATGTAGCCTATGTTACCCAAAATTTTAAAAAATATTAATGTATTAAAGTGATGGAATATATAAAAAAAATTTTCAGTCAGTTCGTTTCTTCCTTACGTGCGCCGTCCCCCTGCTTCTTCACTCTCTCCCGTCCGCAATTTTCGACCACCATACTGTTAATTTCTATATTTCGTCACTCTCGACCCCTCCCCCATCCCCCCCCCTTATCCTGATACCTTTCTTATTATACTCATGCTGCTCCGCGATCTTAAATGTTTTTCTTTATTTGTATTCATTTCTAATCAGAGAAAGCCAGAGCTAGTGAAAAAATCTTTCATGTCACTTCCTTTCTCGAGTTATTGTCCTTCAAACCTTGGCATGTTGGTTTGTTTTATGGTCATCACTACGATCCACGTCGCAACACGGTACAGTGCTTGCGCGACCAACTGGCACATAAGATCACACTTAGTAACCAATGGTAGTATAACGCATTGTGATTCATACATGCGTCGGCCATTTTTGCACCGCCACTGAACGGACACCAATTTTTGTTTTCATGCTCTGCGACACAATGCGAAAACGATTTCAGCTGCGAAGTTGAAGTCAGTGACCACTTTCTAGGGTGAAAAAAACTCCCCCAAATCGATTAATGTATGTTTTTAAAAAGTATCCCCTAAAGCCTTACCCTGTTAGGTTGATTGTAAAGTGCAAAAATTGAATTTCGCTTTCAGTTGGAGAGAAAAATTACAAATTCGCGACTCCCTCTGGACCGATTTCGATACTTGAAAAAGTCGCAAAAACCACGATACAAACATTTGACGTCATAGTGACCTTTTCAAACAAAGTTAATAGATAATATTAACCCAATTACACCATTTTTGACGTAGTTGTTTACAACAACTGCTGCGCGTTCGCAGAGTACAAAGACAGGGTTTACAGTAGGTGTGCGTTTTTGGTCTATGCGCACTTTTCCAAACGGTGGACGCACTTTGGTTAGAGAAAGTTAAAATTTTGCGTCTTTTGTGGACGCAAAAAAAGTAGCCACTTAACAACCAATCACCCACAACATCACAGAGTTTGCCCCTGGCAAATGTCACAATAGTGTTATTAATTTTCACCTCAAACAACATAATTATGATTTTACATTCATACATGTAGCAAATCTGTGTGAAAATTAATATAGGGTTTAAATTATTTACGGTCATGTGTCATATAGTTGGGGGACACTTGATTTTGGGAGGACGTTCCATCGGCACTACTTTTTGAGTTTAGTTTAGCAAAGTGCTACAAGATAAAATTAATTGTCCAACAGCTCCATAAATTCGGGACTTATTTTGAAAAGCCGATTTATTCTTCTTTTCAAAATGCATTACTTTTCAAATACGTTTTATCATTGTCGGTGCTTATTAAATCTGAATGTAAGCGTCAGCTTGCACTGCGCAGTAGGCCGAACAGCTCTGCGCAGGCTCTGCACCTGTGCATAACAGCAAATATGGCATGCACACCAAAATTCTACGTACTCTGGAAAGTAATCCAGCAGTTTTCGAGTACGATTTATGACACTTTTGAACTTTGATTTTTTTTACAAAATCATTACTGACGGATAAAAAGGTGATATACTATGTGCATGTTTACCCCCAAATTAAAAAAATATTTTTAATGTAATTACAGTGATGATATATAAAAAATTCAGAATCAGAGAAAGCCATTAGTGAAAAAAATCTTTTCATACTAACCTTCCTTTCTCGAGATTTGTGATTCCTTCAAACCTTGGCATGCTGATTTGTTTTCTGGTCATCACTACGATCACTTCGCAACACGTGACAGTGCTTGCGCGACCAACTGGCAACATAACGATCACCATAGTA
This sequence comes from Ophioderma brevispina, assembly GCA_023653785.1. Taxonomy (NCBI): domain Eukaryota; kingdom Metazoa; phylum Echinodermata; class Ophiuroidea; order Amphilepidida; family Ophiodermatidae; genus Ophioderma; species Ophioderma brevispina. Next base: position 14,773 of record JAMKCH010018256.1, read on the forward strand.
CCAAGTGGTCGTAACGCATGTGCTTCATACATGGTCGGCCATTTGCAACCGCCACTGACCACCGGACCACCATTTTTTTGTTTTCATGCTTTGTACACAATGCGAAAACGATTCAGCTTCGAAGTGACACTTTCTCTTTAGGGTGAAAAAACTAACTCCCCCAATCGATTAATGTATGTTTTAAAAGAGTCCCCTAAAGCCTTACCACTGTTAGAGTTGATGTAAAAGTGCAAAACTTGTAATTTCAGCTTTCAGTTTGGAAAATTCAAATTTTTCCGACATCCCTTGACCGATTTCGCTACTTGAAAAATCGGCAACACGATACAAACATTTGACGCATATTTTGACCTTTTAAAAAAAACCAAGTTAATAAGATCATATAAAACCCCGTTACAAACACCATTTTTTTTGTTACGTATTTGTTTACCCAAAACTCTTGGCGCGTGTCGCAGTACAAAGCTGCAGGGTTCATATTAGTGTTCGTTTTTGCGTCTATACGCACTTTTCAAAGGTGGAACGCACTTTTGTCTAGAGAAAGTAAAATTTTTTTCGTCTTTTGTGGACGCAAAAAAGTATCCACTTAAAATACAAACAACAAAATCAAGAGTTTGGCCGCTGGCACATGGTCACAATATTGTATAATTTTCAACTCAAACAAATAATTTAGTATTTTTCCACCATTAAATACCTGTAAGCACATCTGTGGAAAAATTAATATGGTTTAAATTTATTTACGGTATGTGTCCATATAGTGGGAAACCTGATTTTGGGAGGACGTTACATTGGCCTAACTTTGCTTTGAGTTGAGCAAAGTGCGACAAGATAAATAATGTTCCAACTGTTCATAAATTTGGGCTTATTTTAAAGGGCCTATTGATTATTCTTCTTTTCAAAAATGCATGACTTTTTCACATACGTTTTATCATTGTCGTTTTTTTTAATGAAGCAAAATGATAACGAAGGTTCAACTGTGGAGGAGCCCCGGTGCAGGAGCCGCGAGTGGCAGCCTCCCTGTTGTTAAGTCTGTGGGAATTTGAGTTTTGACATGCTTACAATTTCAAATTGGTTGTGAAAAATACCAAAACAACTATGATATGGATGGCTTTTTCTCTTGCACAGGTTCCACACATACCTTAGTATAATCCAAGTACCTGAAATCAAATTCAAACCGCGTTATTTAATAATTAATTGTAACTTTGAATTATTAATATTAACAGCAGCCCGCAAGTAATGCAAATCGTTTACAAATACACAAAGCATTACCAACAACTAAATGCTTTATTCAATCAACATAGGTAATTAATGACCCAAACTAAGTATCCTTTCCACTAGTTAAATAATGCCACATAATTAGTTACCCAATAACTAATTAATTAACTAATTACTCCAATTTCTCATTTGATAGGCCTATTGCATGTGAGACGATAGTAATTTCATACTAAAATTAAAAAAAAACACACAGATCAGGATTGCTGGTTAAGAAAGACATTATGAAGAGTACTGGTTCATGCCTTATAGAAAGTGTATTACATGTTGGAAAGCGGGTTCAAGGACTCCAAAGGCCAAACTCTATCACACATTGATCATGATGATGACACAATTTGTTTTATATAGCATAATACATGTAACATATTAATTTTGAACACCACCTTGTATACATGTGTTTCACATTTGAAAGGTATGGTCATCTGTAAGTAATGTTAATACTTAATACGTACATTAACTGATTAAAATTTCTCACAATTAAACCCTAACCAGGAACGGGTCGTTTTGCCGGCCGACGGCCCCCCAAATGCAACGAAAGGCAATCTATTTTATTTTTAACGGCCCAGATGCAAACGAGAGCCAAAGTTGGCGTTTCAGTGCATCTCGGCCGTTTTTCCCAGTACAGGAATAAGTAGCGTAAAGTCACTAACGGCCCAGAGGCAACGAAAAACATCGCGCCCATTTACCGGAAGACGTCCCAGATGCAACGAGAAAACATCGTGTGAAAATGCAAATAAAACAGGCGAAATGAAATAAATAATAAATAAATAATGGATGCGTTACGCACAATGATAGCATTGAAATTGTAGATTATCGTTCGCCAGTCGTGAGTGGCTATTACGCTACGTCATAGGCGTGCGTGGCGCTATTATGTAAGTATCTACGGTTTACGCTGAAACCGTTTATGCATAATTAACAAATAGCTTATCGAAATGGTGGCGCTAGCCCATAGAAATCGAAATTGTCTATGGGCATTTGTACAGTGTCACCGCCTGATGAAAGGCATTCGCCTTTGCGGGCAAAACCGTTTTCAGAAATGCCAGTGAAAAGCATCGCATTCATTTCAAGTCAATAACGGCCCAGATTGCAACGAAAAAAACATTCGCGTCATTTCACGGAGACGGCCCCAGAGATATCGCAACGGAAAAAAACACGCGTCATTTTCAGGGAAGACGGCCCCAGGTGCAACGAAAAACATCGCGTCATTTTCCGGTAAGACGGCCCAGATTGCTAATGAGAGCCAATGAGAGTCATTTGCGCGACCAAAACAAAATAGGTGTTGACGGCCCAGATGCAACGAAAAGCAATTTCCGACGGTACCACGTTTTCGGGTGCCTCTCATTTTTTTTACTCTCGGCCGGTTAGGGTTAAGGGGGGACCCTCAGACCACAACAAGTATGATTATTTACAAAGCCGAATAAAAATATAAATATGCCGGCATCATTACAAGTTGATAACTACAATTTTATACCACCTGTACAAAATTACTTTGTTAACCTGTCCAGATATGTTTAAATTATCTTTTTGAAGATTTCCAGCAAGTACCAATTGCTTCTTATGTTTTAAATGGATCATTTTGTACTTCTTAATAAATGCATGTTATTTTTCGCCAAAAAGTGTCCATTTTTGGTTCACCCTGTTATGTTCACTTGCCAAAGGCTGATACCAATTTGATTATGGTGAAAAAGCCTTAGTTCTGCCTGTAAGAATATATAATATCTTGCAGGTATAATTGTTTCAAGATTTCATCAGGTAACCATTATTAAGTGAAAAAAAATGTGTTTTTTTTGGTTTTGCACCCATATGTTTTCTTCGCACACACGGTATATCAACGTCAACATTGCAAATATAGAGTCCTTAACAACCTTCAGCTTCAGAAATGTTATGGTTTTACTATAGTGGTGTACATCATTTTAATGCTATGCCCTATCAAATATAGAAATTGATGAAATTATTGATTTTCCAGAGTTGTTTTAACGCTAGGGTGTTCCACTATACGACACATGACCTTACGTATTTTTTTAGTCACTCACCGTCCCAATAGGGTATTCCACTCCAGTTCTTTTGGAGTTTCTAAGGGTCATCAGGGTAATCACTTAGCAATATGCCCAGTCTAGGTTTTTGGATGAATTGGATGTTATTTTTGGATTGTTAGCAGCATGTAAAAAACAGTTCTCAAATCTGTTAAAATTGACACGCACATAATTGAAGACGACGCACTCTTTTTCAACCTCAGGGAAACAACTTTGCATCCAAAGTGGACGCACTATTTCAAAACCTAGTGTGAACCCCTGCAAAGATGGCATCGTGACGCACACGTGAAAAACGGGGAGGTCTCGGGAAATTACTCTAACATCAATGTAAATTCATCTTATTCAATGGAATAAACGACAGAATTTAGATTTTCATATTATTCGGTGTGGTGATAGTTTGCATCATTTGGACTGCTGGAAATAAAGAAATAACTAATAAGCGTGAGAAAAGAGAAAATTGCAGCTAAAGTTTGTGTATTTTGGTTAGTACAACGGAGTTCATACTGAAATTTCGGGCATGTCAGACGGTCTTATCAATCTTTTGCATTTTACATTTACGAATCACCACTGCAGTTCTAGTACAAAAACATTATATAAATCAAAGCGTGTAGCACGGATCCCGACAAGAATATCTCCAACAATTCCTGCAAAATATTTATTTTCATCGAAGAAACGAATTGCAGAGTATATAAAGGACAAGTAGGTGCATGATAAATCGGCGGCCATTAAGGTATTTTTTCTTAGCGAATTGACTTTCCGACGCAGCTGCATCGACAGTCAGACACTTTATACAGTGGCTTGATTGCTAACGGCTTTTCAATGTACATTATTGCTTTACGTCCGTGCGCACCATGTCAAAAAACGACGTAAAGTTCCCTGTACTATTATTTTGTGTGTCAAGACCATTGGAAATGTCAATCTTGCGAGTCGGCCATCAATCAAAGTTTAACTAAGAAAAATGGTGAGTATAGATTTTTATGGTGAATATCGCCCAATTCGCTTAGTCGCTCAATCGGGCGATCGCCCGATTGAGCACTTGGTCCCGACTGAACCTGAAAGTGTGACGAATGCGTACAACGAATCCAATTTGCAAATCAACAGACGTGCGCGTGCCCACTTGTTTCACAAAAATTACGACGGCGATATACTTTTTCCTGTTTACTTTCAGGGAACCTTTCATTTTCATTTTTCATATTATAAATTCTATTAATTACACCATTTTAATAGCATTTAAATATCAACGTATATTTCATTTACACGATCACCTAACTCTTAAAAGATGTAACTTAGTTTCAGTACTTCAAAATTCATCCACGACAAGGCCGCGGGTCCAGCTAGAGCTAGCTCGGCCAGGTCATGTTGAGAAGTGAAGTGCACACAAACAAATTGGTCACTCCAGCTACGGAAAACGTGTCGTAGCACGTACTTTAGCTTTATTTTACATTTTCACAACACATTTAATCATAGAATAACTTGAGATACAAACTAAGTTTGTCTCTACATTGCAGTCGACCCCACTACCACAGAAACCTTCCCTAAATCAATATATAATCGGTACTACGGAAATGAGAAATTTTCGCGAAATTGCGAACTCACATGCATGGCCGCCATCTTTTCCGTAAGTGCCCGGATTACAGTCTCGTCCAGTGATATTCAAATGTTGAATAATATCATTCTTTCATGTAAAAGAATTGGTTCAATAAAATCTGCTATTTATTCATTTCCTTTTTATGACTGGATTTTAATAAAAAGAGATTTTAAAGACTATGTCACAACTACTGATTTCTGGATGACAAGTGAGAAATACCAGACTCTTACACCGGGTAGTGAAATGTCACATATGAGCGGTAAATAAGGGTTGTAAAAGAGTTTATAGCTTGCCAATCATTTTTTATGGGGCGGGTATGGAGACTGTAGTGAACAGATCTTCTATGAGTGTGCAAATACCGGATAAAATTGTGAATTTTGGTACACAAGTACTTTATACATTGATAATCAAAAAAATTGATGGAAGCACTTGCCACACCCTTTCATGGCCCCCAGCTTGGATTCAAGGTACACAGGTGTTAAAATTTCAACAATGTTCCGATTGTGTTGAAAAGCACACATGATGTCTGTCTGGTTATAAGGATTCAAAAAAGGTTTAGTTTATACTACCGTGACTTAGTTTAGGAATTATCGGTAAAATTTAACAATTTTAGGGTAAAAACTGTAAAATGGTAAAAAAAAGGTCAATTTTGGTTTGTACAGGGGTCAAAAACTAAAAAGTGCTCCAATGGTTAAAATGTGGTTCAACTTGTTGGTTTAGCTAATATAATGAAATATACGAATAGTTCTGACTATCTTACGTGTCTGGTTATTAACCAAAATGGGCCGAATTAAGTCAAAAGCTATTGGAAGTATGGGATTCTATTCTATTGAAACCATGTGGACCTATTTTTTTGGATAACGTGAAAACTAAGCATAACAGATAAGGTAAACTATTCCTTATTTCAATCCTTTAAGCTAGGGAAAACAATTTGCACCACATATTAACTGAATCAAAGCAACTTTTAACTTTTGACCCATGTACACACCAAAATTGACTTTTCCACCATTTTTACAGTTTTACCCCATAACTCCGGAACTATAAGCCATAGATAGTGTAAACTATACCTTTTTGGAATCCTTGTGACCAGACAAACAACATGGTGTGCTTTTTAACACATTCAGAACATTTTAAATTTTGACCCTGTATAACCTTGAAACCAAGCTGGGGTCCATTACGGGGGGTTGGCAAGTGCTTCCATCAATTTTATGGATTATTCATGCCTAAAGTACTTGTGGGCAAAAAATTCACAATTTTATCCGGAAGCGCTCACTCTTAAATTACAAGTAACCTTGCTACGGTGCCCGGTGCAGTACATGCAGGTTGAACCCCCGTAGTTGAACCTGCCTGGGATCGGGCGAGACAATACATTTCGTGTTTCAAATGGGGGCTAGATATATTTTGTTTTTAATATTATTTGAAAATGCAAAACTATAAAAATGGACAAGATCAATTTACATTTCTGGTTCAAAATGCCATTTAGAGCTTTTTCTTCAAAATATGCAAATGAGCTAATTAATATTCATAATCTGTCCAAAACTATACTGCACATGACCTCATCATGTTCTACCACTGTACTACGTCAGAAGTTTATTGAGTAATGGTTTAGTCTGTAGAGTGGATCAATGCTTTTGCTGCCCACCCGTCCGCCCATCCGCCCGACAGCCCATCTGCACTATAACATAAGCCCACACAACAACTTGTGTTGTGGGGCCAAAATTATAGGCTAATCAGTTGTACTGATTCAAACCCATTTTCAGCCGCACTAAAAATACTTGATTAGTGATAACTTAAAAGATTAGGTCTAGCCCTACTCTTTGAAATTACTATAATAAATAAAATTAAAGGTGCAACGAGAGATTTTGAGGCACCCAAATATTGTGTCATAACAGTCATTTCATATAGATTAGACACTCAAAAGATTTCTTACCTTGTGTTTCGCTACAAAAAATTCTTAAAAGTGAGAAAAAAGGCGATTTGATTTGCTTATATTTCAATGTAAAACATAGGCTGAATTTCGTATTTGCTCCATACGAAATTAGATACTTCACAATTTTTGTATCAAAGAAACATTTCTCAGCTTAATCCTTTCAGATGATATTTTGGATAGAAAGCCTTACATCAAAGCAAAAATCAGTACTTTCAGCTTTTTTCGGGACACCTGATATGTGAAATCTCTCGTTGCACCTTTAAATGCAATTAAGCGCAACCCGGTTATTGAGTATAGATACAGGAAATTATTATTTTTTTAGTGTATCAATTGTTCCCCTGAAAAAAGTGTGAAGTTGACCTTTTTGGTATATTTATGGCTTAAAGGGGCATTTTATGATCCACCTCGTCCCCGGGGGGGGGGCACTCCCTAAAAATAGGTGACGGGGATGTGCTGCACTATTGACGACCCTTTTTTTAAACCTGCTGTCACTGAAAGACCCCCTTTTTTTTAACCTGTCACTGAAAGACCCCCTTTTTTTTACTCTCCGTTGATGCCTCCCATTTTAATAAAATGTCACTGAATGACCCCCTTATTTCTATTTCATGCTCTCACAGAAAGACCCTCTTTTTTAATGTTATAACAATATTTGAATGGTTAGAATTTGCCTGAGATTGACCCCCTTGTGAGAGGCTCAGTGATTGGCCCCCAGTTTTGCATCCTCCTCACCAAATGACCACCTTATTCCCTTAAAGTTCCGCAGCGAATGCCCCCTACTTTGAAAGTCTAATCCGCACATCCCCGTCACTTTCATATATGAGTGCCCCCGGGCTTGTCCCCCCCCCCCCCGACTTACCTAAAAAAAGTTGAGATTTTCATATCATCTGAACCGTTAACATTAGTAATCCATGTGTGCCAAATCTTACGTGCAAATTCGGTCGTGTCTGTAAGAAATTCGCAATTTTGTATTTTCTGTCCGTATAAACGGACAGAAATTACACCACAGTGGCCTATGGCTATGGGACCGTGGGAAAAACAATTGCTCATAACACAAAACCGCAAGGTCGGGATCAACTCAAATTTTGTGAATAAGCTTTTCTCAGTGATATCTTGTGAGCAATGAATAAAACAGAAGGTGCTGAAATCACGAAATGCACCTTTAAATTCAAGTTTCCGTGCATTTTGATGTGCACGTCCAGTGTGGTAAATAGGAATAATTTAGTGGGTGGCATTATTTAATTAATTGGCCCAAAATATCCGGACAATAATTTACTAGGTCGACCAACTTACATAGTTTCTATAACAACTTTGCCGATTAATATGGCGGTCTCCGACTAGGGGGAAGAGCTACATACGGCGGTCCGGTAAGTACGTAATCCTGTTTCTAAAATTGAAAAAAAAGTTGGCGTAAATTGAAACCAGCGTTTGAAAATTCTCAAGACTGGAATAATACCGAAAGGCATTGTGGGAAAAAGGGATGCGGCCCGTAGCGCTTACGTGTTCACTTTTCTGTGTCTGCGAGTTTTCTCGCTAGGCTCAGACCTATCTCTAAATGCAAAAGAATGAATTTCACTCTTTTAGAGTGACTACAGGGCCCACTCTGAAAGAGTGAAATTTCACACATTTCAAAGAATACTTTTTGGCTCAAATTTACTCTTTATAATTAAACAAATGATAAAATGATATCTTTTTGTCAATTATCAAGATAAAATTTGACCCAAAAAGTGTTCTTTGAAAGGTGTGAAATTTCACTCTTTTCAGAGTGGGCCCTGTAGTCACTCTAAAAGAGTGAAATTCACTCTTTTGCAATTACGATACATATTCAAAACGAAACATAGTATATGGACCCTCTGATGCAAAAATCTCCACAGAATCCCTTCTTTTTCCGGAGATATTTGAGGTTTAGTTTCATTTGCATACATTCGCTATATGACGGACTGATAACGTTATAATCTCTCGCGCAGTACTCATTTAGATAATATCTTTCACAGTCTGTGACACAGACTACACCGCGGGAAATACTTACCGGACCGCCGCGCGCCGTAAGCTACCTCGTCCTCCGCGGATTTTGCAATTTACATGCACGGGAAAAATGGGTGGGCCATGCCACCCAGTTAATCATTTGGCCCACCCAGTAAATTTAGACTGTCCAATGGCCTAAAATGACACGCCCAGTTAATTATTTGGCCCACCCAGTTTATTATCTGATTCCTACATATATTAATTCAATTTCAGTGGGTCATTTTATAGATTTTTGTTTGAGTGATGAAAATCCGTGAAGACAGACAAAATGAACTCCAATAAGTCTAAAAATGATGTAATTGGATCGTGATTTGTTTTTAAATTGTCACTTTCTGCCACTTATACAAAAACATAATAAACTATCAAAACGAACAAGGATACAGTAAGTAGTTTTCTTTTATTTTATATTTGTTAAATAGCAAAAACAAAATTAATATATTATTGAATAATGAACACAAGAAAGACTTTAAAAATGAATGAAATTTAACTCCAAAATTTGCATGTAAATAACAATAAATGTTTTACGGTTTCACCGTAAAAATACGATGGATCTTTCAGTGTATAGTCATTTTAGATGGATTATGTACCAAAAGACGGTACATTAAATGACAACGTCTGTCTATTTTTAAATAAGAAAACAGAAGGTGTTCGAGTATTCAGCGAACACCAAGATCAGAAATACCCCTAAGACACAAGAAAATGAGCCTAGAGCTCAAGTGATTTTAATTATATAATAAATCACCATAGGAACTTATCTTTTAGTCAGTTGATAACCTACAGCAGGAGCAGAACAGTCTAGAAAACAAACTTTATCCAAAAGTCTTATGACTCTTATCTGTCACAAATGTCCAAAACGGAGGTCTTTAGTTCCAAAGTAATTAATCGTTTTATGTTTAAGTTGACATTATTAGAAATAGCTTTTTAGCAAGAAAGAATATCCTGGTAACTTGTGTTGCTCATGAAGTTTACACAGTCTGCAGTTCAAATTGTATAGCCAAATTCTCCAATATTTGTGAAGTCTTTTATACTACATTATGCATCATAACATAATAAAAGCCCGTATTATTAGTTATTATTTCACTTTTTGAACATACACTCACCCACTGCATGCATGTTGCAATCTTCTATTGGATCGTGGGGTTTCCCTTATATCGAAATCTCGCATACTGCAATCTCTCGCTCATTATAGAACTTGGGAATCCTTTTTTCATTTCAGTTTTCTTTCCAGTAAACAAACGAGGGTTTCCCTTTTCTATAGGTGTTCTCAAAACATAAAAAATAAATTACCATGCAAATTTCAGATATATTCATAAACAGGGGTATAATAATGACAAGAATCCTAACCCATAACTCCATATCTAACTTAATACAAGTGAAACTTCTCGGTGAGGGTCAGTTTTAGAAAATCAATGTTTTACATGGATAGGCAGCAGCTGTTAACGATTCTCACAGACAATGCTGTGAAGGCTGATTTCAACAAATCGTAGATGGATTCAAATTGTTACTTTCATAAAAGAATTGTCATCTGGTGGATGTGAACATAAAATGCATTTTATTTGGTGTGATGGCTCTAAAATTGTAATTATTGCCTGGTCTTGTACCGGATTAACACTTAACATGATAGTTTGTTCAATTAAAGCCACAGCAGTCATTTTTTCAACTTTAAAATGCCCGTTTGGACGCTTGATACTCCATTATATTACTATTATTCGTGAAAAGGACAATACAGCGTTTATTAAGTTACTTTAAATGGTCATTTGTGTAAATTCACAGGTCATTGTATTATTAAAAAGAGCCTATTTAAATACCAATTAGCTATAACAAACAACACACTCGAGTACTGCCGCGTCGTTACGTACGGGGCCGCGAAGTGACGCTTTGAAATAGGGTAAACACACTCAAAGAGAACGAAAAAGTGATGGAAACAACCCACGAAGATGGCTAGGATTAGGCACACATGCTACAGGTCTACTTAGGCCAATGGTTCAGATGAAATAAAAAAAAATCAACTTTTTTTTAGGTAAGGCGGGGGATGAGGTTGTAAGCAATGGAGGAGGATATGACAATTAATTGTCATTCCTCTGGACTTAGTAAGTATTAATGGAAAAGTAGGAATGATGGAACATTTTCAAAAGCGTTCAACGCAGTATAGAACAGTGAATCATACGCTATGCAAAATGTAAATATAACAAGCTTAAAGGCTTGACTAAGAGATTTCCCGATGAGGGCGCAATTTTCAAACAAATAGTGTTTCTTGCATAAACATAATGCTTGTCCACATACTAGTCAATGTGTGAAATAACTAAGCTCAAATCGAAGTCCTTCATATGAAAATCACAATTTTTTTATTTCATGCAGTAAACATTCCGGATCCGGAATGTTCGTTATCCACGGTCAATGGCACTCTGATCTGTGCATTAAAATGTTTACTGCATGGAAAAAGGAAAATCGATTCAAGCTCTAACTTTGGAATTATGACATTTAGGTGATTATCTTTAGTTCTAGATGACTATTTTTTAATTACTACACAAAAAACAATTATATCGTCGAAATCTCCGAGTCAGCATCTTAAAGGAAAGAAGCTAATACTAAATTCTTAGGGCAGATTGTCCTTTTAAAGTGACAGGAGGAAGATTTTTTTAGGATACGAATGTCTCTCAAATAATGCACGGACGAATTGTAGACAACCTACCAAGAAACGTTACGAAAGGTTTATTGTACAAACCAAGTACAAAAGAAACAGCAAACCTTGTTTTGAACGTGCCACCCGACTATCGTAATTGTCCCCATAGAACACCGTGCTTTGACTTTCTGTCGTGCACGACAGAAAGTACTAAATTCATTCATTATTATTACAATCAAGGACGGCCGTATGTGCTTATTCACTTCAGGTGGGATCTTAATTACATTGGAAAGCATTCCAAATATGCCAAAAAAACCCGGGTTCGAAAAAAAATTGGTTGCGCTTCTTTCTGGAAATCTCCTCAGTCTATTAAAGGACTCTTCTTGTGGAAATAGACTTGGAAATCTGACTTAGAGCGGATTATGTTGGTAGTGAACGACATTTTCCAAATAAAATAAGCTGTCTGCAGGTCTGGGATCGAGACTATGATGAGCCAGGATTGTCAATAGCAAATTATGAGATTTTGCCGAAATTATTGCTATAGGAGGCATATGGTCAAGGATCATAAGGGTCTGAGCATAATAATCTGGAGAAAGATTATTATTAAGTCAATTTTGAATGTCCCCTTAGAGCCAGAACTGGCTTATGTCCAAAAATGGCATTCTTGAGATAGAGGAGGGGGTTAAGTTTAATTATAGCCAAAAAATAAGAAAATTCAAGTATAAGAAGACCAAGGAAAAAAAAAATGAGTTTGTCTCAGAAGACCGCCGTGCAGTTTGATATAAAAGTGGTCTTTTAAGCATATTTTTTTAGGTTTTTGACTCACTTGAAAGAAAGATTTTTTTGTTAAATTTCAGAAAAAAATAAAGTAAAATGGAAAACTTGGGCCCAAATTTCCAATAAAAAAATCCTTGCAGTTCGCCATTAGCATTTTTCTAAAAAAAACCAAAAAAACCAAAAAAAAACACCACATTTTGCATTTTTCACATTTCTTCTGAGAAAAACTTTCTTTTTTTTTTTGCATAAGCCAGTTATTTGAAAATCTGGAAGTAGTAATCTTCCAGGTTCATGTACTTTATACTTTTTCCATATAGGCCTATATAGTCGCTGCCAGGAATTTATCAGGGCAAGCCGTTACCCCCCGCGCGCAGGGTTATAGAGAGGCGAGACGAAAGCATCTTGACCATTACAATCATGTAACGGTTGGGACCAGGGCCAGCGGTCTATGAACAGTGCCCATTTGTCTGGTGCTTCTCCTCCCATCATAGACACGATATCGAGCCTCATTTGTCACAGTGCATCAATCGGTAAATATGGTTCACTCTGAAGCAAGAGCTGCAAGAGAGGTGGTGCTGACACAAAATTGCACGCCTTCTCAGAGCATGCGATTCACACATTATAATCACAATGTTATGAGTGTCAAATTCAATCAGATCAGCTTTTATTACCTGATATCAAAGAATGGAATAAGAACTAAGATACGCCTATGATGGAAAAATTAAGAGCTCAGAAACAGACGCCCTATGAAAATGGAAACCATTAAAGGCAGCGGGTGAATGAATGAATGAAGGAGCAGACCACTTATGAGTCCTTGGCTGGTTTCGAGGTTGGGATTTATTCCATTCAAATGACATACTGGAATCTGAAGCGTTCATTTCACCCCGCTGCCTTACTGACGTTCATTTTAAAATGGCTGCCCCATGATGACAACTGCAACTGGGAAAGGTGCCCTTCCATTTATTACTTCTTCAGGTTGATGCTCATCCACGCATGCGACCCCAACTCTTGGCCGAAGAATTTTCTGACATCGACTGTAGGCTCACACTCGTTGATCCCATGGATGGTCGGAAAACTGCCAAAGGGGAATGGACATAGCCAGTCTGATAAGAAGAGGATGAAGACATGAGTATTTGACCTAGAATATTTCTGGACCATATGCTCCTTGAGCATATTTCGGGTCAAAATCTTCTCGTCGAAGCGACCCTGGCGACCCGACTGACCCGACCAACCACCGACCCATGCATGGAACTATGCCAGAGCCTATCCCGGGGATCATATCATCGGCCTTGTGTCGGGTTTCGTGGTAGGGTGCGGATAATCAAGGTCCACGGACTCGGTGCGGTGCCTGCAGATTCTTAACTTCACAAGGTAATTTTCATAGCGTTTTGTGGTGTGAAATTGAGTTTTCGATTCGTAATATACACTCCGTTTGAATTTTGCACATTTGGTAGGCACAGCACAGGGGCTGATGAGGACTGTGCTGAGTGTCTCATGTGACGGTTATAACACTGTAACGCCGTGTCAGTGTGTGTGACACTGCTCGCTGTCACTGAACAGTGACACTTTTAACAATGTTTAATGGCGTTACGGTCATGACGTATGTGGGTCGGGGTGGTGCCAAGATCTATGATTTTAGACTTCGTCTTGAGTGGGGGGAGTGGAAACTTCAGAGTCGGCTGGATGCGCCTGGTCGGCCCATCCATCTAGTGAAAGGAACTTCTATACCTGATGAACGTTTTTTACTTGGTCATACTCGCATAGCGGTCCATAACGAAAACTTCCTTCCGATTAAAGATGCGTCTGATTGTGTCTCGTATATTTAGGGTTGCATTGCGAACTAGCTCCATCCTACCCTAGCTATACACCCATCGAATGTGTGTCTTCACCTTTGCTCATAAACACTCAAACACACAAGGACAGACATAGGATTGCACATCTCATGTTTTTTGACAATCATTTGTATACTTTTTACCTCATTTGGACAGGCGTCGCACTACTTGAATCCAAAGACTGTAATTACTGGACAATGTATATAAGTGCAATTGTATGTTACTCTTGCACCCAAACCATACCTGATTGAGATCCCATTCAATTATAGTTCTCCAATAATGGCAATATTGATTGGGGGTGAGAACTCTCCTTGAAAATCTCCTCTTTGTTCTCGTGTCACAATAACACAGAAACTTCCTGAATTGTGTGCAAAATTTTCAATTTCTCTGGATTTCTTTGATATTGAGCATTGAACAAATTGTTTCTAAAAAGATGCATTTGGATTGTGTGGTATCATGCCTATGTGATTCTATGTAATTTGGGCTCATATTTATTGTATGTTAGGAGACTGAGGCATGTACCAAATGACATTGGTGTCCACACTGCTAATTGGGGAGATGTTATACAGTGTTTTCAATACACCCTCCTCTGTGTTAGTGGGTTCTATCCCACTAACACGATTCATCTGTGTACCCTAGCTAGCCGGTCGTTGATGGGGGAGGGGGTGGGGGGTTTGGGGCATGGGGCGGGGGGGGGGGGGGGAGAGGGGGGGTTGGGGGAGGTGTGGGTGGGGGGAGGGGTGGGTTGGGGAAGGCTTCTAAGCTGGGGGTACTCTTTTCCCCCTGCCCTCCACTTCTCTCCCCCCCCCCCCCCGCTGGTTACGGCCACGTATAAATATATAAGGCTTCAGAATTGAACGCAGAATATGTTCAGATGGTCAAAGATTTTTTAAAGAGTTCCGTGACCTTCCCCAAAACTACGAATTCAGAAACCATGACGGAACACACAACATCGTCCACATGTTGAGAATTCTTAGGGAGTTGAACATATATTTACAGAACTCATCTCAAGTTGCCTGAAAACTCGTTATCCAGGGCACGTACCCCCACGGGCGCCTTAAAGACACTATCTTGATTTATTTGAAAATATTTTTAAATTTGCAGGAATGCTTCAAGTGAAGGATAGTCTGTAGAATGCTCTCATAGTTACTTTTCCAGCTGTAATTTGACAGAAAAGGAATAAAACGGCAGTGTTTTTCCAAGATACATTCGCACATTCAATGTAACGTGTTTGTAGTAAGTTTCCGAACGTACAGTAATGAACAAACATCTCTGATTCTGTCCTTATTAGTTGCTTCTGGCTTATCATTTGCAGGGTATGTTGGCTAGTACCTGTACTTGTGTTACATACATGCAAAAATCTGATTTTTGATGATTTTTTCGATTTGCTGATTTGCAAATCACGATAGTGTCTTTAAATAAGCGGGCCCTACAAAGAACCCCCTGCCCCTTTTGCATGGGCTGAGATTGTGTCTAGGACCCGGGATCCAGTAGACCCCCGGGAACCATCAAGAAATGGAACCAGTAGACACAGGAACCACCAAGAAATGGCACCAGCAGATGCCAGGAACCACCAAGAAATGGCACCAATTGATTGACACCGAGGAACCGCGCAAGAAACCATTAGACACGCACAATTACAAAAAAAATGGAACCAGAAGACAAACCAGGAACCACCAAAAAATCCATGGTTACCAGCAGCCCAAAATCATGACCCCCACCCTCAAAGAAATGGATCATCTTCTCTCAGGTCCATGAAAGTCCAGTAAGTAGTTAATCATTAAAACTTTTTAGTCTAGGCTAGGGTGCAAAATGCCGCAACTATGCTCAGACAATGAAAAAGCATAAGACTTGGCACAATTATTCTGCACCCCATACTGATCATTTTCAGGGGTGGAGCCAAAAGATACAACACTTTCCTTATCAACGGTTGCTAGGTAATCAAACTTACCCTGCACAGGCATCTTTTTTGAGCTGCAACCAGAATAATCTGGATACCACCACATCCTTTTTACTCCCATCCTCCCCCCTCCCTACCCCACATCAACTTTTCCCTTCTCTCGGATTCCGCCCCCACACAATTCTGGAATGTTCCCAAAATAAAAACAAAAATGGCCCATTGGCGACTTAAATGAGCGCCAAATACAATATTTCCCTTCCCTTTTAAAGGTCCATGGACATGCTTAAACATACTTATAATCCACCAAAAAATGGTTTCATTCATATTCTGTATTGGCATCAATGAAAATCTGCATGAAGTAATTGAGAAACCGTAATATTTGATAAAACTGGGTCATAAATATCATGTGTTTTGGACAAGCTTTCAAAGGAAATTCCAAAAATGAAAGTGATATCCCCTCGCTGCTGGCAAGCGTGACCCAAAGTGACGTCCGAGTAAAAATACGCGATGCGCGATCCGCGTCATGATCGGCATCGTGGAACGTACGTGCGCGTGGCCCAGTTTTTCCTTGCATACGTACACAGTTCCTTCTCGTGACACTATGCGTCGCACGTTGTGTATCATATGCAATATTTTTCTTGATTTTTGGTGGCCTTAAATTACGATTAATAATTCGCTGTATTGTCGACGGGTGAACCAGCGGCGACCGTACCTACAAGGAGAATCAGGAACAAATAGCTTATTCAATTTCCCAGCAAGAATCCGACAAGGAGAGATATCTGGAGTTGCGTTGCGGTTAGCCAACGTGTGAGCTTTGTTTACAACTTGTTTCCTCTGTACGTCATTAAACGGGGTCCAACATCCAACTCCAGCATCTTGATACCCGTTCGCGAAAACAGGAGAGGGCCCTGTCCGATTGGGTATATTGATCCTTGAAATTTAACACGTTCTCCCTATGTTCACTTTTAAAAATCTGTGTGGCGATATGAATCAGATACTGGTGCGGTCAAAATGTAAGAAATTAAGAAATGTCTACTTCAGCCGTGTCCATGGACCTTTAATACATTATAAGACAACAGATAATGGTATAAAACAAATCCATTTTTTTACGGAATGAATATTCGATCAAAGCAATACATATGTGCCCATTTCGTGTCATTCACAGTTTCAAATTCAAGATGGCGTCCAAATGCAACAATTAGGAACATTTCCCCTTTACATGACACTACAGCAACACCTGCATGTTCTAATAATAATATTAATGAAATTATCTCAAGACCCGGAAAGAGGAGGCAATGAGCCAAATTGAAGGTGACTGCAAGTTTTCTGCCCGCCCCTAGAAAATGTTTTTTAAAAACAATATTCTCATGCTAAGCATATAATCTAGTAACCAAAGGTTGGCGGGGCACAAACCACTCTGATTAGGCAGGGTAGAAATCCACAGCCACTTCATATAATCACAACACATCAAATTGGAAGGGTAGAGAATCCACAACCATCACTCATACATATGCAGGGTAGATATCCACATCCACATTCTTAATAATCAACAAGACAAACAATTGGAAGGGTATGAAATCCACAACCGTCACTTCATACATAAACACACAAACCACATATGCACCTTGTGCCCAATGGGAGTCCAAATCAAATCTTATCTTAAGGGGGATTAGGTTTTGAAGGGCGAAATGAAAACAAAGAGTCAATGCCGACAAAAAATACCTCCAATTTGCTTTTTGTTTGACATCAATCGTACATCCGTTCAAAGAAGTTTGGTAAAATGCTAAAATTACCAGAGAGGATTTTCCATCAATTATCTGGAAGCTTTTGGTGACAAATTTTTAACATTGTGTATGTTGCTACCACCACCTGAGGAAAGTTTCAGTAGATGGATGGTCCATTTTATGGTAACACACACCCACCTTTTAAGACGAGGTTAAAGGTTCCTAAATATTGGGATCATTCATTTTTCTCAGAGAACTTTTTTTTCCATTTCACCAGTCACCCAGTCAACATGCATCAGCAAAATTCAGGCTGTCGCTTTTGATGCGTGGAGTCGTAGCACACCCATAAACCCCTAAAATGGTCTTGAGGTGTGCGATTTTCAGCACACCTATATCTGGTAAACAATAATACACAATTTTGATACAAAATGGCACACCTACAGCACACCTGACACATCTTCAGAAGTGCTTTTTTTTAGCACAGTAAGGCATTTTTAAAAATACAGCCTGAAAATTGTTTTCATAATTGATGCAAAGTGCAGCCAGATGGTTTATTATGGTTTAAAAAAGATCAACCATTTTTTTTCTGCAGGTGAAAAAGGTGCACAATGAATAATGGCACACATACACAGGACAAGCAGAGGCAATTGCAGAAAAGCCTTATGACTGGTAAGTATTTTGTGTGCATTTTAGTTTTTTTTCTTAAATAGTGAAATTTACTCCACTTAACTTTGTAAGTACTGGTATGGTATTAAAAATGATTGCCGTGTCACTGGGGTGCATACACACAGATCCTCATAGCTGACGATGCGGTGTCATCCCCATTTTTCTATGGTTCAACAGGGTTGTCTTTCTCTTCTATCCTGGTCCAAATATATAAGTTTGAATTTTTACTTAAATTATTATGTTACTAAAGTGTTCTGAATTAGTAATCATATTGTTTTTTATTATTAGCAATTTTACTTCTATTGTTTTTTGGTATTATTGGAGCAATATTGCTCTTTTTCCTTTGTTAGTGCCTTGAGGCCTCAAGGTTGTTATTAGTATTATTACCCTGCATGGGTTGTTTGAAATACTCATTCCTAAAAAATACAGTCTGTAGACAGGAGTTTTTTTATGGGAGTGGTGGGGGTTGGAAGGGGTTGAATGACTTGAGGTAGTTACCAGAATGTATCTTGTAGCTATTAGTTCTTACAATGGGTGGTGGATTTTGTCCTGACTTTTAAATTTTGTGAAAGTGGAACCTTTGTAAAAAAAATATTTAACAATGTTTTTCTTGTGTGCTGCACTTGCAAACAACATTTTTAGACTTTTATTTTTACTTTTGGGGTTTGGGATAATCGAACCTGTTACCATCTGGCTACGGGCCTGGCAGAATATATTGCCTGAACCTAGATCCCAATCAAAGGCAAGTCAGGAGAGTGGCCCCTGGATAATTTTCTTGCCCATGGATGGCAATTGTTCTGAAAAAATAACCAATGTAATTAATGACTATAATGATGGAAGGAAGTGATTGACACAAGTTCTAGGGTTCATAACTCATAAAAATGGCAGTACTTGCATTAAAAATGACAGAGTGCCCAATGTTTTTGCATATCATGCAGTGTATGAATTTGATGAGTGCCTGCCGGATCTTCTGGATGTTTACAAATATTTGGTTAATTTTGAACATACTGAATTGTGTAGAGTTTTATGAGTGTATTTGGTTCTATATTGTATATACTAGCCCCAAAAGTGACATTCCTAGATTCAGTCAGTGCTCATCATAACATCTTTGCCCTGAGCTAGTTCTGCGCAGTTCTGCAATGTCCAATTGATTTAAACACTAATTTCAATTAACCTATGAGTATTCCAATTCCCCATAGGCTTAATTGTTTGGTTCTAGTTTCATAATAAAAAGATCTTTGCCTTATTTGTTTGGTATTTAATTTGGAGGTGGGCTATGTGTACATACAAAAATATGGCTTTGTCAAAAAAATTGAGGGCACCTTTTCACAAAATCTCAGAATGTCCCTTAAACTTTGTACATTTACGGTTTATTACAAATTTCCAGCTGCTGCCACACAGCCTGCTCCCACACCACCTCTCAGAACTCTCTGAAATTGCCAAAAGAAAACAACCTGCAAATTAGTGAGAGTGACCTCAAAGAGTACCAAAAATATATGGAGGAGTCTTTAAAATCCTTGACAAGGATAGACACCGTTGCCAGAACCAACTTTACCTGTGAAATATCTCGTACTTTCCTGGATACAGAACCACCTACTAAGAAAACCCATATAATGCCTGGTAAGAGAGGAGTCCTTGAGAAGGGGATATCAATAATTTTTTCTGGGTATTTGCTTTCTGGTGATGATACTTGTATCAAAGGGGCAACAAGATATTTCAAGGCATCCATATGTTGTGTCATATTTAGTGGTTTTCCTACAGATTCGACACTCAATAGATTTCTTACTTGGGTAGTTGCCTACAGAACTATCTTTAAAACAAAATCGATTTTGATAATTTGCTAAATAATTTCAATATAAACATTGGCTGAATTTCTTATAATTTTACTCATTTGGCTCCAATATGAATTATAATTTCACATTTTTGTACCAGAATAA
>JAMKCH010018257.1:0-23256 GCA_023653785.1 Ophioderma brevispina
TGTTTGCAAAATTCCACTTATTTCATTAGTCCTTTCAACATCCGTTGTTACTTGACCTGGGCTAGCATTTCCTGGTCCCCGCACACCAGAATTTTTAGCGGTTAAAGATGGGGCTTTATGACAATGCACCCGCCCATTTTGTGGACTACCAGAAATGGTATAGGGGTTACTTGTTCATTGAAAAACAGCAAAGAGGCAAGACCTTATGTCTAGAACACAAGGCAGGTTCCACCAGAATTGCCTATGTCTCCCTAGCCTGCCTGGACGTAATAGAGGAAGAACCAACAACACACTAGTTTCTAAAGACCCTATCAATGGTTGCCGCCTTTTGTTATTTAAATCCACCATTACCGGCTTAAGAAGATAATGCCGATAATCAACCCTCTCAGCAGATGGCTGACTGGCCTTTCGCTTGAATTTTTCTTTGTTGAACATCCTAGTCCCTATAAATTTTGTACCTACAGTAAGCTTAGAGTTTATTAGATTTATGCTCTTTCATTGTATCAAAATATGTAGAAACTAACGAGGACGTCTGAGATAAACTTCACAAGAAACTCACAGCATTATTTTGTTTCGAGGTTTATATATAAGACAAAGTAAAGTAAAGCCGAGTTGTATAAATCGAAACATCTCTCCAAGTGGGCACTGTTTCTAATCAGGCTATCAATCAGCTATAGTTGTGTGTTGAACATAGAGGTATTAATCTAATAAGGAGGGTGCACTACCGCCTGTATTATTCGAATGTTCGTAGGAGCAATAACCAATGAATGATGGGCTATATTGATCGCGGCAAATTGGATTTTCCCACCTTTCCCTTCCGGGCTATACTAGCGAAATTGTCCCACAATGAAGACACCCCAACCCACCACCGCAATTTATAAACAAACATGGTGGACCCCCCCCCAAAACCCAGGACATATTTATTACGGCAGGTGCATGGTAGGATTTCAGCGAATTTTCCGATTCTGCTGAGATTTTCAAGCTTTTAGACTTTAGTTAATATCATGTCCATAAGCTTTAAATTAAGCCTAAACGTGTCAATGAAATAATGTTCATGTCAAAGACGCCGAATGCGAAAAAATACGGCAGAAACATTGTGCTTTTTTTTCCGGTTTTTTTCTTTGCCCTAAAAAAATACTGGGCCAGCTTGCCAGCCGCTACCAACTTAGTTCATGCACGTCTGAACTCTTTCTCCAACATCGTTTAAAGTGTTAAAAACCCCCCGGTCTTGCCCGCAAAATAATAATTAATGGACTCTATGAAATTGGCCTATTTTGTCACTTGCGGTAGGATGATGGCGTGAAATTGTATTGTAGATGTTCCCGCAAAGTCACAAAAACGATCGGGTTTGCGGCAGACGAAGCAAACACAAGTTTAGAAATTTAAAAATGGCCCGCAAAATCGATGCTGCCCTGCGAAGCTGCAGAAATCGCTCTCTAACAAGACTTCCGGCGTATGTCACGACCGGGTCCTTTCTCCGATATGTTTGTTATAAGCGATGATCACTCGGCCGTGCAAGAGTCGCATAACACACATGACATCAAGGCCCTCTTTCAAGAGCGTCTCAAGTGGACCGTTCATTCACCTGGGGACAATGCGTAAGACGGCCTTAGACCACTGAACAGATTAGCTTTCTGGGAGCACCCTCCCTTCTCTATTTACCGCTATGGTGTGAAGGAGTGGTCAAATTTCAATCTGTTAATTGGGGTAAGGTGAGGAGAAAAGGTGAAGTCCGCTCAAATGAAGATGGATGGAGATGGTTATGGGTCAGTTATGAAGAGTTTACAATATGGTAGGGATTTACGCATGGTCAACCTGGTAAGTCTATTACATACCTTCCCCTTAAGAACAAAAACCATATTTTGAAATTTAATGCATTTCCAAACAATTTTTTTTTCTTCAATTTGTTTTCTCTCATAACATTATTTTTAAACACGATAAACATGTCCAAAACAACATCAATTCTTATGAACAGTTAATTTTGGTTCCCATTTAATTAAGTTCTGTATCTTTCATTTTCATGCAGTTTTTTGACTTTTTATCAGTTATTAGTTATATTTAACTATTTATATTATTAACAAACATGTCAATAAGTTCTTTCCAATTTTCAAGTCCATTTGGTCACAGAATAGCCAAGTCCCGTATTCATACAGTTTACAATCCGAATCACAAATCAAATCCGTAGTCAAGTCCGATATCAGTAGTCCGAAAAACCGATAAACTCATAACACAAGTTTCAACAACATTTTTGTGCTTCTTCTTACTGTCCATACCCGCTCTAACCGGTCAGCCTTATGCTCGTTTCAGGATATGGCGGGAAAAAAAACCCGTTCAGGTGGGCGCGAGGTTGAGGTGGGGTGACCGTTGCTTGGGTAGTGATGGTACTACAAGCTTCATCTGTAGGTGTCAAGTTTTGGTGGATTACGCGTGTTGGGTGTGGTTACACTGCGATGTCGTACATGATCTAGATGACGACTAACTATCTGATTGTCCGTTAACTTGACTTTCACTTAGACAGTATCTCTTTGTTCGAGCACAATTCCTGCTACCATTTCTCAGGGATATTTGCGCAAAGTTTTAAAAACGTATACTGTTGTCATTTGGAAAGGAACTCCGGTCTGTTTGTATTTTGATCATGATGTTAGTTTGTAAGTTTTGTGGGTTTCATTGGCAATAGTATGTTGTAAGTTCCCGATGAACTAGACAAGACGCGATCGTAGTCGTCGACCCAAAGCCGCCTGCAGAGACAACTCCTTTTGTGTATGTGGTATGATTCTATAGCTAGCTTTAAGTTTGTGTACCGACCTTTAGTCATGCTTTTCAGTCCCTTTTCAGGGGTTTGGATGCGCGTTCCTCCAATCCGTTACTTGGACGGGTGGTACGCCTGAGTTCTGTGTCTATGCCATTGTGTCGTAGAAAGATTGAAATTCCTCACTTGTAAAGGATGTAGCATTGTCCGAAAACTACAACATCTGGTTAACCACAACTGAGCAAATGTGGTAACGTAAACTTTCAATTGTGGACATTTTGCAGAGTGGAATTAGTTTATAGTAACTTCAAACAATTTGGAATGGGCATCTACAATAACTAGAAAGTAGGATTCATAAAAGGCCCTGCATAATCAATATGCAACCTGGACCATGGTTTCTGGGGCCATGACCATTGGCTCATAGGAACTTTTGGTGGTTTTGCACGGTGAAGCTGACAAGTTTCACATTTCTTACCACTCTCAAGTTGTGGCTCTAATCCAGCCACCAAAATACACACCCCGCGCAAGACTTTCATTTTTTGTTGTACCATGTGTCCTTCATTGAGTTCTTGAAGTAGAAGTTCACGACCTTTGAGGGTGGAATCACAACTCTACTTCCCCAAAAGAATACATCCATTGAGACAGATAGTTCAGTCGTCGCGAAAATATGGTTTCATTCCGACGCGAGGTCACCGTTGTCATTTGGCCATCCTGAACAAAATATATTTGTGTAACCTTAGACAAGAATGGATCTTTCTGCGCAATTTGCGAATAGATGTTGAATCCCCACCGGGGGAAATTCCATCTTGTTTTCCATCAACAATACTGTTTCTGGTATGGGCTGATCTCTTGGCACTTATCCGCAGTCAAAGGTAACCTGCTTAGCGCATCAGCATTTCCATGTGTCTGCGTAAGTTTTTTGAAACGTAGCGTGTAGTTATATGATCCTAATATGTCAAAGACCAACGTTGGATCCTGCTAGAAGCATTGTGGCAATGGTCCTTATTGTTCCATTAACAAGACCCAAAGTCGTTTGTGTCTTGGCCACAGTGTAAAATGTCTACCGTCCAAGTATGAGGAAGTCGCTTGACTCCATAACACAGTACAAACCTTCTGTCGTCTCAATTTGTTAGTATTGCGTTCTGTTTGTGTTTAACGTAACGATCGCGAATGGCGACTGGGTCCCTCACTTCCATCAGGCATGTTGATGTACAGAACCCACCTACACCATTGAAGATGCATCACATGAGAACACAGGGGCAAAGAGGGTTTAATAATTGCGTCCAATACTGTGTATGAAGAAGCAAATCCTTAACAGAATCAAAAACTTTTGTTCGCTTTCTGTCCACGACCATCGATGTTTTTTTGCGTGTACCTATTTACCGGTGCGACAACAGACGCAAAATTCTGACTGATTTCCATAGTAATTTAACAAGCCAAGGAATGATCGTAAAACTCAGTTACATTCTTATTTGGAATTGGTGCATCTTTACAATTGCTTGCAATTTTTTCTACATTAGGTGCAAACCTGTCCTGTCATAGTGTGACCAAGTATGTCCCGAAGATTGCAATAAAGGAAACATTTTCCTACGGAAACGCAAGCCAGCATTTTGAAGTCTTGTCAAGCACTTGGCTTGAGCACTTCACTATGCTTTTCTTTTCTCAGTAGGACCTGCATTCAATAGTTCCATCTAAATAGACAACAATGTGGATAACCTTGTAAAAGCGACTCCAATGGTTACGCTGAAAAATTCCTGGTGGCAGATGAACAACCGAAGGGAGTCCGGGTATAATCTGTACAACCAATGTGTGTTGATTACCAGAAATTTCTCTTTCTTTCTTCTGCGATTCCTTCAATCCACTCAATCTGTTGGTACGCTTTAAGACATAGCGAACCTGGTACCAAACTTGACCACCCTCAACACACCTCCAATTTGGGCAATAGGTTCTTTCCACTTTGGTATAGGGTAGCAATCCAAATTTGGAGGCTGCATTTTACGGTCACGGACAGCTAAATCTCCACGATCCGTACCGATCAATCTGGTTCAATACTGGTACAAAGGGAGCGGCCCAATCTGCGAATTCCACCTGGTTTTTTCGATTCCGGTGTCCAACCATTGATTTTGGATTTCAGCCCTAACTTTGTCACGCATCCGCATATGGAACACTGCAAGCTTTGCAAAATTTGGGTGCTGCCTTAGCATCTACATGGATATGGCGCTTTCAATCCTTGCAAATGCCCTAATAACTCATCCTGACAAACCTCTTTCCTTCAAAAGCCTCCAGGACCACTTGCTATATTCACGAATTGCTTCCAGTCCAAGACGGATACTTGTAGCCAATCGCGTCCTAACAATGGATTGGTTAGCAGCCACACATAACTACTACTCTGCATCCGCCGTAGCCTTTTCTTTGGTTGTTGTATTTTACATGCGCAGTCATTATACCAGAAACTTGAATGTTTTCACCAGTGGTATGTACGCAGTTTAATTGGTGTATCTCGAATGTTGTACTCTGGCCACCATTTCTTGTACACAAGCATTAGGAACAGAGTTACCCTGGCGCCAGTATCACTTCCATTTTCAATTAAAATGGTCTCCAATTGTTAACTTTCAGCGGGGTACACCCACGGTATTTGTTTCATATATTGGGTGCATGGTATAAGTTTAATCATACGTACTTGGCGTAGTAATGTGGTGTAATCATCCATTGTACCGTTTCAGAGATTCTCCTACTGCCTTCACTGGTTTGCCCTTGCTTCGACAACTTTTTGCAAGGTGTGCCTACCTTTTTGCAACATGACAGTAGCAGTCTTATCTTGCAGGTATTTGCCAGGTAGATGTTTCGCCACAGCTGATATGCATGAAAGAGAACCTTGCTTCTGGGAAGGACGACCTTTAGCAGATGACGTTTTCCCTTCATCTGGTGCACTTTGGGTGGCTGTAGACTTTTTGCAATGTTTGTGCATTACGTTGCGCAGCTTCCACTGCGTAGCCAAGTTCTAGTGCCGTTTTTTTGAAATTACGATCACTTTCAGACAAAGCAACGATTTTGAATCGTATCATTGCTTTAGCCGCCACGAACGAGACGATCTCTAAGATAACAAGTGAGATGGTCCTGATGCTATTAAGAAAAAGGTATAACCTTCTCTATAGAATACAAAAAACATAAACAACCTGCTCTTTTTATACTACAGAATATTGTAAGATCCGCAATAGAATTCAAAGGGATATTAAGAAGAGGGCTAAGTCAGGCTTTTTTAGGGAAAAAATTGAAGAAACAAATCTAACCCACAAAAGTTATGGAGGCATTCAAGCACTTGGTTATATAACAAAAACTAAAGAGCAAACTCGTGTTGTCCTTGAAATAGATGGTGAAAATATGTTTTGTAAACACTCAGCAACTTGATCCATTATATCAATACTTTTATAGCACTTAACCTTTTTACCCACTGTTTGCTAGCACTAATTGGTCAGCAAACTCTGCACCTTGGGGAAATTTTTGTGTGGAAATCCAAACTTTCAATGGAGTATTATAAAGATCTGGGCACAAGAAATGATGTTTGCAATTGTCTCCTGTTGTCGAGTGATTTTATATTTTTATTTTTAAAGTAGGTTGTGCGTTCACTAATCCCCACGATAATACCCGTCACGTATTTTTATTGTCATGTCACATTCATCACATTTTCTTTCTCATAGATGGTGCCGATTGTTAAAAAATCAACTAACCCATATTGTGAAGTGTTTCTATTCAATCAAATGTTGTTCCAAGGGATTTTTATTGGCCGTGTAAACCATTATTTAAAAAAAAATAGTCGGTTAGTCAGAGGTCGTTAATTACCGACCCTGTGAGTATTTTAAGCGTAGCCCGCCGCAACTCAGAAAAAAATACTAGGAAAAATCAGAATGTCGCATTTTCAACTGGTAATCTTATTTCAAAAAAGAAAATAATTTCTAATATATTTTGCATCTGGTTTAGAGGGGGGTTCTCAACTGACACTTGTCTGATCATCTAACTGATTACATCCACAATCAAATTTCTAATGTTATTACAACACAGGTATGGTTCTGTTAGCTCTCCAGAAAGCATTCGACACTGTTGACCATGTTCCTTCTCTGCAGAAGCCAGGCAATGGGTGTTTCATCAGTGGATTGGTTTAAATCTTATTTAAATGGCAGAACACAAATTGTTCATGTGAATCCAATGTGATTCTGATTCGCTCACTCTGTGATCTTGCGGGGTCCCTCGTTGACATTCTGGGTCCACTGTGTGTTTCGTTGCTATGTAATGATATGGTCCTCAGTGTTGACTGAACTCTTGCTCTACGCTGAATGACATGCCCTTGCTGGTATCGCTTAAGATCCTGATAGTATTGCTATCAAGCTTGGTAAAGAACTTGAAGACATGTAGACAATGGTTAATCGATCAAACATTATCTTTGCATTAGGGAAAAACAGAATGCGATGTTATATTGGTACTAAACGACAACCCTCGCAAAAGTAAAATCTTCAATTTCAGACTGTGATTGTGGTAAAACCTCTGAATACAACTCAGAATGCAAAGTACCTTGGGGTAACTTTTGGATGTCACATTGACCGGTGAAAAGGTTGCTTGGGAAGTTCTTAAAAAAAGCTGGTTCTAGGTTAAAGTTTTTGTATAGGTATGGCTGATGTTCTAAATAGCAGAACACGTAAAGCTCCTACTATGTTCGCACACTCAATCTTATGGTGTCATTTTGGATTATGCATGTTTTCGGCTTGGTTTTCAATGCTTCCTCAATATTTAAAAAAAAACAGACTATAAACATGCAAAATAAAATTGTTAGGTTTATCTTAGAATTGGAGGCATGCCGCAGACATGTGGGTCAAAAAGAAAGGGATACAATTGGTTTTTTGTCTGTGAGGATAGGGTAAACTCAACTCAAATTACAACAGTTTTTCAAAATAGTACAATGATATGTCCACCGGAATATCTGAAGTTCACTTTTCCAAACGTGTGTCTACAGTTCATAAATAACGTACCAGGGGTAGCCTACACAACTATGACCTCTCGGCCAAGAACTTATGGCCATGCTAGAAATTCTTATTCTTCTTTCTTTTATACTGTTATTCAACAAATGGAACAGCTTACAAGGTTATCAAGCAGAAAGAACATTTTTCTCAATTCAAAATGGCAGTAAAAAACATCTGAGTGAACAAACTTGGCAATGAATTGTGATCTTCTTGTGTTTACTATTACATTTAATATGTCCTCTTTTTGGTTGCCTTCAGTTATCACATACATGTGTAAATATACTTGTTATTTAAACACTATTTTGGTATTGTTGGTGGTGCTTGTATTTGTAAGGTTTTTTTTCTCTGCTCAGTCTATGTCTCACTTTGTCCCATTTGTGTTTTCACTTGAGGGCCCCAATGGAAATAGCAACCTCTCTTTATAGAGGCTTTTTGGGCTACCCTTGGTACTGAATGGTTTATAATCTATAGCTCACGAAGCGTAAATTTGAACTGGTAATTTAGTTTTGCAATACTATCATTATTCGACATTTATTGTTTATCATTTAGTGCTGATTTAGTTTTTAATTGTGAGTACTGAATAAATTGAAATGAAAAGATTGTTTTCTAGAGTCTCTCCAAAATTGCAATGATGCGACAGAGCGCGAAGTTCAGGACATAAGTATCTGATCGATACCTATGACGTCCTGTTTCGGAGGGAATTTGAACCGATTTGAATAAATCTCTGATGGTTACTGGGCTGTGGTGTGCGCCATTTTTCTTGAAGCGTCGCCAAAAGTTTATTCACCGGGTGATTTGGAGATACCAAGTTGGCTAGTGTCTTGTATGCACGGGGCCAATCACTGTCAGAAACACATGCAGCTTTTGAGTGTCATCTTGTAATTCATGTGCCACTGAAGAGGAGTAGTGAGCGAGACGTTCCGAATACTGAATCCAGGTTTCTTTCACTGGTGTTGAATTCATTAATTTACCAATATAACCGGCTGGTTGTTCTACATGGGTGAGGTTTTATTCTCGTCGCCATTGAAATAACCTCACAAGAAAACTCACAGCATTATATTGTTTAGGTATTATAATAGCAAAGTAAAGTAAAGCCGAGTTGTATGCATCAAACATCTCAAGTGGACATTTTTCTTCGGGCTAGGCAAGCACATATATATGTGTATGAAGGAAGTGGTTGACCATATGTTAATAATATTAATTGGGGTTATACGGGAAGGCAAAGGTGACGTCCTCCAGTGAAGATGGATGAAGATGGTTGATGGGTCAGTTATGAGAGTTACAGATGGTAGGGATTTACTCAGGCAAACCAGGGTTTAAGTTGCTATTTAAACGTCACTATGATGTCATAAGTAATAAAGTTTAAAAATACGGCATATAGGAAGAAACATTGATATTTTGCAAATTTACTGGCTCAAAAAGAAAAAAAAATTTTTTTATTGGTAACACTTCACATTTCCCATCATGTAGAGACATTATGAAGTCATTATGACAGGTTGTATGTTGGTATTCATTTTGGATACAAAGGAAGACAAGAGGACTGCTATTATTGCAACTAAACTCAAAAAGTCGGTGCTATTCATGTGTCGTATGGCGTGGTTGGTATTTCCCTCCTGAAGGGGGGGGGGGGCAGTGGCTTAAAGTTCTTTTTGACATTTGGGGATTGGGTTGATGAAACTTTATAGATGAAATGGGGTTTGCTAAAAGATCCATTACTAGCACATGTGCGCGCCAAGCGCGCTAAAAAAATGTGCCCATTAGAAGCTAAAATCATTATTAAATATTATTGTAACTTTGAACAAAAGGCGCGCAAGCGTGCGGAAATTTACCATTTTAAACTATTATGGTAAATATGAGGTTATTTTGGGTCACACCAGTTGACTGGTATCAACATTGGGGGGATGATCGTATGAACCATTCCCCTCATCAAAAATATTGGGGGGCTATATCCCCATCCCCCGGTATTACGCCTATGGGGGGGGTGGGTGATGCCACACCCTATCCATCACTTCGGGATCACCCTTACTTTCTATACCCCGGTAGTGTTTTTAATGGTGGGGGGCATGAAACAGAGCATAAAATGTCAATACATTAACTCATTTCCACAGGGTTTTTGTTGGGCGAAAGGAATTAAAGAGGAGGGAACAAACCCCCCCCCCCTTCGAAGACGAGGGTTAATTAATTTATAATTATCCATTTAATTAGGTATAAGTATGACGTATCACATTCATATTTCAGATGAAAACTGACATTGGAATCAGTTGGACATGGTATCGTATCAAACAGCCACTACGGTAAACAAATTCAAAATAACCAGAAGTTAAAATATTACAATTGTTCGTGGGTTTCGCATGGTACAATTTTTTTCAGTTGTTGGGGGCTGGGGCACCAGTTCAGAAGTGATACATTGTTACAAGGTACATTGAACTTTCATTTACACTGTTCTCAAGAGTCGGAATGTGATCGGAAATTTTCAAATTATTTTCACAAGATTTGTAACAAATTACGGGTCCCAAAATCACCCAAAATGCAAGCTTTTTCTACAGTCGTAGCTCCACAAAGGAATGACGGAGTTGGATGGGTTTTCGGTATTTATGAAAACAAACTCTCCTCTATTTGGTGGACAAAAACTTGCCAAAAAAAGATGAAATTGAAGTCCTTGTGCATTTTCCAAAAAACCTACAGTAAGGGGTCACAACATCGGTCAAAAGTACAATTTGTGGGACAGCTTTCCCGTAGTCACTGAATCGACCGCGGCAAAGAGATATAGATCACAAACGGTCTCAGTGTATGCACATGAATACACATCGAGTGCCTAGCTTTTGTCGAGATGAATGGGTAATCGAATTAGGTAATTGGTGGTTTTCGCGTTGGTTGTCCTTCTCTCTATTATGTCCATGCTAGCTGTTAGCAATAGTTCAGCTTCACTGTGCTAAAATGATGAAACCACTGAAGCAAATCTGGGCTAGAAGTAGCCCAAAGACCTCTCTCTTACACACAATTGAGTGTGTGTTTTCCCTGTGTCACCGACACCATTTTGCATACCTTTGAAATAGTCCTTCCTCTGTACCCCTCTCTTTGGCTGTTGTGTGACATGTGGTGCCCCAGCCTCTTGAGCTTTCTTTATCATTTGGTAGCGTTTGATGGGATCTGCATCAGATCAAGAAGAATTGGTCATAAAGGGTTAATCTAACAATGAACATATTATAAAAATATATTTTTATCAAAGTTCCCCTTTAACTCTTCAAAACAGGGCGAACTCGGATTTACATGATGCGTAAAATATGTCCCCGCCGAATGTCGCGATCACTAACATGCAAAAATGCAACTGCAATGTATGAAGTCTACAATATGAATCCCCAAAATGGTTACCTTTGGTAAAATGACTCAAGAAATCTTAAAATTAATCTGGCAAAAATCCCTTAAAATTCAATAAATATAGTAAAAATATGATAATTTATTCAATTTGGCAATACAATTTTTGAAAAAAAAATCATGTTGACTACAGTTTCAATTTGGGCCCTGTACGAGGTCTGGAAAGGGGCGAAACACTGAATTTTACGTATTTCACATTTTCCAAGAAATGTAAACAGGCTGGCAACCCAAAAGACTGATCCACGTGCTGCAACCAGAACTAAAAACCTTCCAATGAAAACATGGGTACTACATATGTTAATACCTTTGTTGTGGTATACTTTGCCTACCCTACCTAGCAATTACGCTGATTTTTACATATTAATTAGCTCATTTGCATATTTAATTTGCCCGAAATATGACCAAAATCTAATCAGGTCAAGAACCCCACAGCCCACTTCCTTCCACCAAGTTACATCATTATACGCCTTACGGAACTCCAGAAAACTTGTACATAAGCCTTGAGGGAAAATATTAATAAATTATGCAAATTAGATACTTAATTAACATATTTTACACCCAAAATCTAATCAGGTTGGGTACTCATCAACCCGCTTCTTTCCACCAAGTTACATCATCGTAGCCCATACAGAACTCAAGATAAATCGTACACAATATGGCCAAATGTTGACATTTTCTGTGCAATATTGACCTTTTTCCCTTGACCTTTCCCCCTTACCCCTGACAGACCCAGGGTAAGACCCTGGGGGAATGAATTACATGGTGAGTGGGGGGTTTCCCCTCCTACAATATACCAAATTTTGGCTACTCTTGCTCATCCAGAAACGAGTGCATCAATGATGCAGTAACACATCAATTGGGATGGTTAGGGAATGCATAGTTGCATTAAGTTTGGATTTGACCTCCTTTGGCCTTGAGTGACCCCTGATGACCTTAACATGACCTTTAACATTTTCGGCATCAATAATCATCCCCACTCAGCAAGTTTCATTTGGATACACCAAAGTTTACCCCATTTGACCTGCTTTGACCTTGAATGACTCCTGATGACCTTGTCATGACCTTTAACATTTTTGTCAGTAATCAACCCCACTGTCCAAGTTTCACGTCCATACCCAATGTTTACCCCATTTGACCTCCTTTGACCTTGAATGTCCCCTGATGACCTTGGCTTCACTAACAATACAAACTTGGTCTGTAAAAGATCAAGGGGCACCCACCCACCAAGTTGCAGAAACGTGCGGTCCTCGATCTCCAAGAAAATAGACTTTGACCTTAAATGACCTCTAATTACCTTGTCGTGACCTTTGAAATTTTCAGCATCAACAGTCGACCCCACCCTCCGGTTTCATGTCCCTAACCAATGTTTACCCCCATTTTTATCTTGCAATGACCCCTGAGGACTTGTCATGACCGAAAATTTTGGGATCAACACTTGCCCCCACCACCAAGTTTCTTCTGTATACACCAAGTTTACCCCTTTTGACCTCCTTTGACCTTGCATTGCATGACCACTGATGGACCTTGTTGTGTCTCTTACGGATTTTTGCCATCAACAATCAATCCCACCCTCCAAGGTTTTTCATGTCCATACACCAATGTTTTACCCCCCTTGAATCTTCTTGCATGACCCCTGATGACCTTTGTCATGACTTTAAAATTTTGGGCATCACAATTGCCCCCGCCCACCAATTTCGTCTGGATACAACAAAGTTTTACCCCTTTTGACCTCCTTTTGACCTTTGCATGACCACTGATGACCCGTGGTTGTTGCTCTTAGATTTTTTGGCATCAACAATCAATCCCCCCCTCCAATTTTCATGTCGCAATACACCAATGTTTACCCATTGAACCTCATCTGACTTGAATGACCCTGAATGACCTTTGATCCACTAACCAATACAACTCACTCGGTCTTCGGTTTGGGTGAAGGGGCAACCCACCCACCCAAGTTTTCAGGACGTGCGACCACTTGGTCTCCGAAAAATAGACGCGATCAACACATGACAGACAGACAACATACATGACAGACCACCTGATTACTATATAGATGGATGCATTTCTTGACACGGACGTAAAAATGTTATGACATCAAGAATCCATAACACATAGCCGGTAAAATTTATCTGCCTGCAGTTAGTGCTGTCCCGCGACGGGCTGGTTGGTGGGAGATTTCACTACTGTTGGGTCGTTCGGCTAAATGGGCAACCCCGCGCGATACTCAGGTGTGCATATGCATAAAAGGTCATAAAATACCAATGTGCTTGTACTCGAATCTTGTTACTCCGCACACATTGTGTGTGTGTACAATACTTGGGGATCACCATGCATGAGCCAAAAGCCAAAATATTGGTTTCATATTCTTGTGTTGTTTCTAGTCGGACAGTATGTAGATTCGTCATATTGATTCTTCTGTTCTGGATAAATTTCAATCAAGCAAAAATCTGAACATGACGATGAGGATATTGAATGAAATGGAGCATCTGCATCCGTAAATAAACATTACAAACCGTCTGGGCGCAACATGTGGAACGAAGATGGTGACCCGTGCACACTGATCTCTACAACACACCGTCAGTGCCCGTGCACGTTCACCCGAGAGAATAAATAATGAGACGATCGGAAAAATACTTGGGAAAATAAATAAACAAATGCCTACAGATATCGATTTTTCTTTATGCCTATTAGACTGAGATGACCAGATTGAACACGGAATTTACACTATATTCGATTTTATTGCCGAACCTGGGTATACAAATATTTACTACTTCATTGTGTTGATTAATACTTGCCAAAAGTAACACTAAAATGGTTTCATCGTATGAAACACTAAGAAACGCGCACGAAAACTTGGTAGTTGTATTTGATTTCGCATGAAGCAGATTGTAAATATTTATAGTGCGCTACCTTGTTCATGCAGTCAAGTCACAAAAATAACCAATCAGAAACCGTGCTACAATGCTTGATTATGCAAGATGGCACTCTCTTTTGAATAATTTTAGAAGTTGTCGAACTAAAAGTTGTCCCATTTATTGTCTTCGTGATTAAAGGTCAACGTACTTCCAAAAGTTCTGCTTGAAAGTACTTCGGAAAGGATATACTGGGATAGCAATTTCAAGGAACATTCGCTAAGTAATTAATGCTGCTCGTTGTGCTTGAGTCTACTCGAAATTTGATCGTTTAAGCTTTTCATAATTATGTTTCTCATTAAAAAAAATATTTTCTTCATTTCAAAGTACAGAACGAGATCATAGGTAGTTAATGTTACACTCATGTTCGGTTTCATTTTTTGGGAATTTTTAAAGCGAGAAATTTAATTTAATTTCGTTCACTTTTTTGTAAAAAACCGGGGCAAATCCTACAAACATACATGTCTTGGAGAGTAATAAATGACGGCTACAATTCATGGTGATTTGTTCTGAGCCGTAGGCTATACTGGATATGTTCATACACAGGTTTAAGCGTCATACTGTTTCTGCTTCCTCCTACTGAGAAAGATGGAATTTGTTGCCGACTCGCGGTATTTTTCCAACCCCTGTCTTAATTTTCATCAATTGCGCTTGCGGTGCATTACGTCCCATGCACGGCCATGGTGGCAAACTATGGTAATTAGTGTTTGCTCATTATAATAACATTCGTCAAAGCGGGGGCTGATTCTAGCAACACCACCAGACCCGATAAGGAATTTCTATTGGGTGTAATACCCCCTCACTGAGGTCACGCCAGATGTTACGTACATAGTGTTCTCATTCGCCGATACGCCAAGGGCCATCACTATTATTCTAGGTCACGTGATATTGTGACCTGCTCGATCACTTTGAGCCAATAACGTCAAGAACATAAGCAACAATGTAATAATGCAATTACAAACAAAAAACATTTGCTGCAGGTACGGTCCATCATTTGTATTGGCGCTATTTTATTTATAGATGCCAACTAAACAAAATATGTAGGCCTACATGTTTGCAACACTACAATTTTGCCTTAAAATAATCATGTAATATATAACTAATTACCATGAAGTTAATATAGTGGTACGTCCATAATATCTTCATGCTAGAACCTTCCTGACCTGATTTCGAATTTGACAATGAACACCCCTCCATAAGCTGTTTAAGGCGTCCCACGGGGGTCAAACAAGTTGCCAAAAATGTATTTGCAAATTTGCACATGAAAATCTGGCCAAGCGGTCTTAGCAGGGATCCTAAATCCATCGGGATATTACCCTCGATCAAGAGAATGGATGCGTACTGCACAATGATTTCCTGAATCTATAAGCTTATAGTTCGCCATCGTACTTGGCCACTATTACGCTATGTCATCCCCCTGCTTTACTCATCAATATGTTATGCATAAATAATTAGGTAGCTATCGCAAATGGTGGCGCTATCCACACCATCGATATCGAAATGTCTTTGGGCATTTGTACACAGTGTCATCCCCACCCGCCTGGTCTTAGTCTTACCAACCACAACGTCACTCTCTGCTGTTAATGTACTGCAACGATGGGGCAACATGATGATGATATGAACATGCCAACTACTACAGCGGGAGACAAAGTACGATATAAAAATTCCAATAACAATGCAGTGTTTAGCACAATACTTTGTATACATCAACAACTTCAGTGGGTTCCAACCATATATACCCTGAAATTCAGCTTTCTGTCACTTGTGGAAATTAATATTAAAAACGTATCCGCCGGCAGAGAAAATCCCTTCTATGTAAAGTCGATCGCTCTTCTTATGGAATTTATGGTTCTGCTGATTGCTTTGTTTGATCAGTGAAGGTGGTGTTTGAATGGTATATGTGTTTGTGTGTTATTGTTAATAACACGTGGCGTGTGATAGTGTGGATATGGTTGTGGTAATGGTGTGAGTGGTGTGTATGTTTTTACTTTAATTTGTTATTCTAATGATTTTGTTTTTTAATGATTTCTTTTTTTATAAATTTAATACACAACTAGACAAGTAGATTATATTTTTGTATTGAAAATTGTTGCAATTCAGCTTTTATATTTGCTGCAAATTCCAATTTTGCATAACCTTTAATTTAAATGACATGAAATGAAATAAAATGAATGCTTTTCACTATCTTATCTATGCAAAGATGATGTATAAACATGAATGACCTCTAGTTTGTTCTGAAACGGTATATCGGGCCACATATTTTCTTTTTTCTGATCGACGCTTGTCCCAACTTCTCTAGTGGCATGGGTTAGGCTAAATAGAAATGCTAAGTTGCTTTGGGACTAAGGGAATTCAGCTTGATTATAAATCCTATCATTTCAATGATGCAGCATAGCATTTCTACTAAGGAATTAAGGGCTATAAATCCTATCGTTTCAATGATGCATTAACATTTCCTCTGACACATGTACAGTCATAAGAAAACACATCCAAATTTAACTGACGGTCATTGGCCCGTATATGCAAAAATTCGCGCATTAGAGACTAGTACAGATTGAATGCATATAGCCTTGCAGCTTCCTGTTTATTCATTGTCTCCGCCTCAAGAGGAGCAACAACTTACGAAGGCCCGCCGGCCATAACCATGATGACAACAGGTCTGATCCCCCGCAGATAACCGTGATTCACAAATTATGTTTTTATATTCATTAAAACAACCCCATATATGATAAGCCAAGGCGTGATCCAAGGATTCCAAACAAGTTTACTGCCTTGTAGCCCAAGACCCCCCCCCCCCCCCTTTTTGAACATCATATCTAATAAGAAATAGCTACTTAAATAATACAACAATAGGCATAATATTCTGTTTACACAACAGCTACCAGTTTCCCATTAAATTTGAAACCGATTCATACTAGTATTTTATCTATTACACATTTTTCAAGTCTAAGAACCCGTAAGCTGTCCCTTGAGTACCATGGTTCCCGTCGGAAAGGTAATTTCGCATGGCAACAGCCCGAGTCCGGACACACATACAATAAAGGAAAGGGGAAACTTGCATCAAAATCCATCACAACTCTTTCTCCGAAAATAAGAAAAATGCTGCATTCGTAAACATACAACAATAGGCCAAACGTTAAGAAGAAACAAACCCTAACAAAATGGGGACGCCATCGAACAGGACTCCATTTATTATTTTACCTAAAACTGTACCAACTCCACTAACCATCCCCTTCCCCAAAAACATTTAAAATATAAAATGGGCGTCCGCTGGGTCCAGGGCTTGTTTACACTAAATCGCTCAGTTCTGTTGCAAGTCGAATTGCAATGAGCTTTACCTCTTGCAATCGGTTTGAACCTCTTTCCTTGGCCACTCCGTTCCTTTTCGCCCGAATATAACCCTGCAGCACCGCTTAAACACGCGCACACACCAATAGCCTTCAGTAAGAAAGACGACAACGAGGCATCCAAAGATGCCCGAAAAACACAAAACCTACCCAACTGACTCCCGTCACTAAAATTCCCAAAACATAAAACCTACTAGCCTACGGCAAAAGCCCCATTACTCCAGACAATTTGCTGAATTTTCGGCGGAAACGGACATAAAACGGCCGACTAGGTTTTCGCAAATAGAGCCGACATATTAACATTCCGCTCTCGATCGCATAACCATCAATTCAGTGAATTGATGAGTTAAAACAGATATGGCCAATGTTCCAGGGTTAACAATTTTTATCACGGTGAAGGAGCCCATTTATAGGAGTCCCCTCCCTAACTTTGTTTCGGCGGGACAATAATGGACACTTTTTGCAACCCTATCCAACCTTAAAATGTAGAGTTTTTGCCAGTCTTATGCTTGAAAAGTTGATCTTTGCTGCTAATCCTAATCCTTAAAGTAGGGAAGTATGCATACCATTATGGGCAAATGGAATCAATCTCCTAGTTGGGTCATTTGGGGCATTCCGTAAACGGGATGAGAACATAGCATCATTTCTCAGAAATGGAATTTGTCCTTCTGTGAAGTTAAATGAACAATTTTTGCCGGGTGCCCCTCGAGAAATTGTGGGCGGAATCCAGGAGGGGGAAAATTCATAATACAGTGGTCAAAATGAAAAATGCTTGATGGCTGTAAAAAGGTAAACAAAGTGTTCCCTCTTGGTACAAGGATTAAAAAGGTATAGTTTGTATTACAAGCCGGTTACCCGAGTTTAAGACAAAACCGTCAAATGTCAAAGGTCAATCACCAAAGGTTAATCCTTCATATTGAACCGAGTTCAATTTAAAATTGGTCTCATTTTAGCCTGTCCACAGGGATGGCACAAAGTAGGTGACACTCCTCATGTTGATTTTGTTTACCAAGATATAATGACAAAACAAGTCAACCCCATTGACCTCTATTGATCTCTGAATTTGAAAAATTGTTAGACGGTGCAAACTGTTTTTGTTTGCAGTCCCTCTGAGAATATGAACAATTTTGAGCCCATTTTTTAAGAAATCGAGCAATAGTTACATTTAACCTTTGGTGATGACCTTTGACAGTTGACAATTTTTGTGTTAAATCTCCATAACCATACGTTTAAGTAGTAACACACCATACCTTTTTTATCCTTGTAACAAGACAAAACAACTTTGGTTACCTCTTGTACAGCAGTCCAAGCTTTCTCATTTTTGACCCCTGTATTATGAAATTTTTCCCCCCTCCTGGATTCCGCTCACACTTTTACGAGGGGCCACCCCCGCTAAATTTGTTCATTAACCTCATAGAAGACATCCACTGAGAAATGAAATACTCTGCCGCTCACGGTCCCGGAATTGCCAAAATGACCAACTATCAGCACATCCGATATCATGCTGAAATAAATTAACCTATACGAATAAAACCAAAGGAGTTTGTATTGAATCAATTTCGAGCTACCCTCGCTCAGGTTCATTGTTCTTTGTTTGGTTGACCAACAGCTCCATTGGTCATTTTGTTTAATGCAAAGATTGAATTTAATGAAGATTAAGCCTGTTTGTTCCTCATTACATTCCCATTGCTGCCACTGAACTGTACCAGGGGTTGTAAGGATTAAAGAATGTTATCCCTCATGTAATGTGTACATTCCACTGCTGTCAACTGACGCACCAGGTGTTTTGTAGGAGTAAGCCAGGTTGTCCTTTCATTGTATGTGCACATTCCCCTTGATGCCAATTTGCCAAACTGATGCACCAGGTGTTGTAAGGATCAAAGCATGTGTCCCTCATGTAAGTGTGTGAACATTCCATTGATGTCAACTGACTGCACCAGGTGTTGAAAGATTACAGTTGTTGTCCCGTGTCCCTACGTAAATTAGTGTGGCCATATTCCAAGTGTGTCAAGAGACTGCACTATGTGTGTTAAGGATTAAAGACTGTTGCCCTTCCTTGTAGTGTGACATCCAATTGATCAACTGACCTAAACCTGGCTCAAAGAACTGACCCTGCAGACAGGCACTCTTGAAACAGACTCAATGTAAATTCTACAATCACCACTATGGCAGCACTGTATATGTTCAGCAAAATTCAACTCTTTCAATTCAAACACTTACCCAACATTTTCTTCTTCGTATTGCCTTTGTTTTAGTTCGTTGCTCTCTTGCATCTAGCGCAGGCAGTGGTTTGAGTCCTTGAAACCCCCCCCTTCAACTTGGTCATTAATGTATGTGATAACAGCTAGAGTTCACTTGTAAATTTTCACAACTTATTCAGCAATGTTTCTGACAAGACACCATGAGCTCCAATTTCTCAGCCACCTAGGCACAGTTCAGTAATCTGTACCATAGTGATGAAGTTACTGAACTGGACATTGGAATTGATGCTTTATTGGATCATATTGAGTATATTTTACTTGTAATGAATTACCAGGGCCAGTCATAACTATAAGCCCTATCGTTGTCCATTACTGGTCCTAGCATATCATATCCCTCACCTTTCATCTTAGTATCATTTAACCATTGATACCTCTTATCTAGTATTATATGTTATACTGTATTTTACATTTCTGTCACGTACGATAGTTATGCTGAATAATTGAATCTTGAATCTAGTGAGGATGTCATCATCACAGTTTGGTATGCCACAAACCAAAGATAATATTTCACCTCACAGAGTTAGATAGGAGTTCTCAAAATTAGATGCCAAACCGATCCTACACTGATAAAACGCACCAGTCTTGTTGATAGTTTATATCTGTTTTGTCTACTCCTATTACTTCTCCTTGTGTCTCTAGAACAGTACTTGGAGATGGTGGAATTGGCGGCTTGGCCAAAAGGCGTACTCTGCTGAGACAGATCATCAAAAACTGACTCACGCGTCCGGTGTGAAGTGAACTAAATCCAGACGTCCTATGCTCTGTCTAGGATCCTGATAGTGGGATGTGGGAGGTAGTGGTGGTTTACCCAGCAGGCTTTGGTTGTTGTCAAGTATGGGAGTCCTGCAATTGCCCATGCTTGGCTTGGTTGTCTGGTAGGGTTTGTTACCTGTGGGTGTGAGGGTTTGTGGGGGCCCGCTGGGGCAGCTTTTGGCGGAGGACTGGATGAGAGGAGGGGATGACAGGTGTGGCAGCTGGCATCCAACCTTGTTCCGAAACTTTCCTGTCGAGAAAATAGTGGAAATAATATTTTTTGGGCATATTTTTAATCAGTCATTCCCTATGCTTATAAAAATGACCTAAACCTATTTCATTTTGAACATAAATGATCATTATGCACATCTCTTGTAACTGCCATGATTTATTCATTGTTCATTCCTTAATATCACATATTTCATAACCAAACTCTCAGATTGTTTTCAAGATACTAGTATAACAGCCCTACATTATATTTATTTTTTGAAAACGCTTGTTGAATAAATATTAAAACATGCATGATGGGGCCAAAATATTGAATGTATATTACACACCTATACGAACAATCTTTTGAAAATTAACACGCACCAAAATAGATTATCATATGATTTTAAATATTTGTGTGAATATATGTAAGTGATTAAAAAAAAAAAAATTCTGGATTTTTAAACACAATTTTTCATGCCATCTTACCCAACACAAGAATGCAATGCGATTGTGATGATGTTGGCAACACTTCGCCCATGTACATCCACATATGGTGATTCCCTACTTACAAAGGAATGGTCAATAGCAATTGCCGGCAATCTTTAATCATAGCTATCACTTAATTATCAGTTTCCCCATCCACATAAAAAATTGTACTTTTCTATTTTTCTTTGAAATAATCAGAGCACCAATATACAAGCCAGTTATAAACCTCATTTCCCTTCAGAGATTTGTTAAACGCCAAACTGTTTTAACCTACCTCATTAAATCAAATGATGTCAAGATCAATTGCCAAACATATCATCTTCACATCAAACCTGATGTCTGTCTTTCATCCGTAAACACGCTGCCTTACTATGAACCCTCGCCCGTTGCTGTGCGATGAAGAATTCAACCGAGTTAACACATTTGTGGAAAATTATAAGAGTCTACACACCCTTATTGTTGTATTCTTCATTTAACTGATGTAAAATGATCACAATCAAACACCAGCAACTAAACTTCACATTCAAACTGGTTATTGCTTCATCTTATTGTACTCCCTCATTTTGCCCTTGATCTTATTGTACTCCCATTCATTCTCTACTCTACCCGGTGGTCGAAACCATGCCTGTTCCTACTGGCCCTGGCAGGACCATTTTATCTAAATTGTTTTTAAATAATATACATTTTGTGATCCACAGCCCTCGTCCCCCTGACTTGCCCAAAAAAAAAAAACTGAATTTTTTACATATCATCTGAACTGTTTGGCTAATATAAATGTGTGCTAAATCTTCATGCAAATTTCGATACCTTCTCTAGAAGAAATTCGACAATTTTGTATTTTCTTTTCTGTACGGACAGACAGATTTCAACATGACTTATGAAGGGCAGCGTTTCGAACATTCGCGACGCACTTCAAAACGTACAGTCAGATTTTGGGAAATATTTGTTTCTTCCTTTAAGAAATCTAGTGATCGAATCATTAACAAAAATACAGCAAGTAAACTTGCACATCCCTCTTCCCCCTGCAAGATGGCAGTCTGGAACATGACCTTCCCGATGACCTTTGAACCTTGGTCCCCGATGACCTTTGACATCATCCAACACCACACATGAAGGAACCCCTATTGCACCTTAACCCAAGTCTGTTTTAAATCGTACTTAAACTTTTCGAATGAGAAGGCGAAAACCGAAAACCTAACAAAAACCAAACCCTAACTAAACTGGAACACATACGGACACTCGCACCCTCGCAATATCCCCCTCGGCTTTTCAATCAATGGGGATAAAAATGAAAGTGCTGGGATGACAACATGCAACCTTTAAATAACTTTATCATAAGTTTTTGCATCAAACTTTGTTTTAAATTCCCAATATTACCTTCATGACAAACATATTTTACTTATATCAGAGTTTGGGAATTGAAGGCATGTACTCTGTAATGTATGTGGGTTTATATTAATATTTTGTACCAAAAATAACCCTTGTTTTCTAGTGCAAGTACAAGGTTCTGACCTATGATCTCAACATCTGGTGTTTTCTTATAACTTCAAGCAAACTGGTACAGAATGGCCAGTCCATTAATCATTACTTCAAACTTGACCGTATTGGAATGTGTATTATATGTCTATTAAAACAGAAATCAGTTCTGAAATGGCAGGCGAGTTGTTGCATCTCTATTTATTGTGTCTCTGGTGTGTAGTTACAAACAGAACAAATTGCGACGATGATAGAACTTAAATTGTCTTCACAATGAACATGGTAACTCCGCTACCACCTGCGTTAATGTTTGGCCATCAACACTGTTGATTTGCAGTAACTGGAGAAGTTAACACCATTCCCACACCTATGGCTACGTCGCGTATAGGACACTCGGAGCCTATGACCTGTCTCTAAGACTGGGAGTGCTATGTAGAACGAGTTGGACTTGTCTTTCCTTGCTACAAGATAAAGAGAACAACAAGTTGCTTCATTCCTCCTGTGTTGGAAAGATACGTATTCTTTGCTGCGAGTTTGTGTGCACCATCAACCACAAACAAGGATTATGCATTTTCTTTTGGCACTATGAAACAGCATCTATGCCCAAAGCCTTTGGTGATAGCTGAGCGTTTTCGTTCCATAAAAACGGGACCGCACCAAGGTGATCGATTTCTGCTA